>JALPQI010014473.1:0-36681 GCA_025490895.1 Thaumatotibia leucotreta | reverse complement strand
GGGCATTACGAAACATAAACAAAGAGCAAGCCTATCAACACGGAAAATAAAAATAAACAACTTTGAAAATATGACTTCGCCATTTGATCAAAAAGTGTAAAAAACACTGCTTTTTCAGTAACGGATGTCACGGTGAACGACTTATAGCTAATTTCAATTAAATATTTTTAGCATAATAAGTAAGTATCAATAGACCAATTAACAAGAATATGAAATATAATGAGCAAAGGATTTTTATTTAAAAAGTTTTCCTACAGAAGATAAAATTAGAGGCAAGAAAAATGCTAACATTTGTTTTTTCGACATCAATGGATAAAGTATCATAAAACTAAAGTTTGGATTCAAGTAGTTTTTATCTTGCATGAATACTTGTTAAAATCGATATTAAAAAACGTACATGTTCAAGAAAATAATAATGATATCATTTATTTAATATAATATTAAACTTTGTGCAGATTTCATTCCGCATACGTTATCTACTCTGGCTGTAATGTGGCCTGCCCATTGCTATTTGGACGTCCAAAGGAGGCCTATGTTCAGCAGTGGACTTATGGCTGAAATCATGATTAATATTATCAGTTTTTCTACCAGGATTCTTGGACTATATTTTAATTTTTTTTTATTATAATTATGTAGGTAGGGTAATAATAATAATAACAACCTAGCCTAAGAGAATATTTAAATAAAGGACATAATAATAAAAAAAAAAAAAATTGACGCTGTCAACGTCAGACGTGTTTTTTACTAATTTTTCTGTTCTTTTCTATAAAAAATGTATTTATTGGCCGTTTCGATTCTACTTTGTACAATTTTAGTGGTACAAATGATACCAATGATGACTACTCATATACTCGGACCTACACGCCAACATACATAAACGCCAACAGAAAATCATGCAAACGAGAAGTAAAACACGTCAAGCGTCCACACTATCCGCACGCCCACCACCTCCGTCCGCATCGTCCTCCTCCTCCTCTTCGGAATCGTCGTCGGGTGAAGAATTCGCCACTGCACCCGACACCAGCGAGTCGAGCGACGAGCGCGGACCGCCGCCGCCGCCGCCACGACCACCTGCGCGGCGCGGACGGCCACCGCTGCCGGCACGCTTGGGGCCCGCGGGACATGCTGCCCCGCCCACGGCTCCCGCTGCCGGTGGTGTAGTGCGACGCATGCAATGGTCTCAATCCATGAATGAGAACGTCATGCGCGCCTACTATGGGGCTACAGAGGGAGAAACCAACCTATCCGCGTATCGTGTCCGGATGCTTCCTTTGTTTCAGGCCCTTGAACCGACTATCAATGTGACTGCGCAGCGATTATCGGATCAAGTGCGAGTCATCCAACGATTAAAGCGGCTGGATGACTCGACACTTGATCGGCTCCGCCTGGAGGCTCTCCCAGTTCGTGCGGCCTCCGCCTCGGCGCGGGACCCGCCCGCCATGTCGCCGGATCCGGTGCCGGCACCCGACCTGGCACCGGGGGCACCGTGGGTTGATCCCAGTGCCGACGGGGATGACGTCACGGACCTGAGTGTGAGTACTTCAGACAATGAGCTCCTCAATTGAGGAGGACTCTGGAAGAAGCGATTATGCAGCATCGCTTCACACCCGATTCTAGGCCACGATTACCACGTTTGCCCATGAATAGGCGTAATCTAGCGTTGATGGGAGCCCTAAACGCTTTACTGGAGCCGTATATACGACCCAGTAAAGATTTGGATGATACGCACTCGATCATGTACTGCGGGGCCATCGCAGCGTGCCGTGTTGCTCGAGTCAAGTTTCCGGACTCTGACCGTGCACCTAGGACCGCTGGGGGTGTCCCCGCATGGCAGGTGCGGATCGAGCGACGTATCGACTCGTTTAGGACTCTCATTGCAAAGCTGATCTGCTTCAGGGGGGGCAACAACCGCCCCCGAGTAATGCGCTTTGTGAACCAGGCGTTCGCAGGAACGGGTATTGCACCCCGCGACTACATGGCCAACCTCACAGAGCGCATCGACTTTCTGAAGCAGAAGGTTTATGCATGGGCAAACCGTATTCGCCGCTACAGAGAGCGTGTGAACCGATTCCAGCAAAATCGCCTTTTCCAGAGTGACCAAAGGAAGGTTTACCGAAAGTGGGAGGAAACCGACTACCGTGTGTCCGACGCGCGGTTGCCGGATGCTACTGCCATGAGTGATTTCTGGCGTAGTGTCTGGTCAGCGCCCGTTGGACACACCGAGGGTGAATGGATGACCGTTGTCGATCGTGAATGCGAGACCATCGAACCTATGGGGGCAGTTACCATCAGCCCCGAAGACGTAAGTTGTGCTATCCGCACGACTCAAAACTGGAAAAGTCCTGGGCCGGATGGATTGCACAACTTCTGGCTAAAATGGTTTCGATGTTCACACTCACGATTGGCAACGCAATTCCAACAAGCCCTCGAGCTCGGTTCCCTGCCACCTTCCTTAACAACTGGTGTAACCTTCCTGCTCTCCAAGTCCGGTAGTACCACGGAAGCGAAGAACTACCGACCCATCACGTGCTTGCCCACACTGTACAAGCTCCTTACATCCATTTTGAGAGTAAAAATTAACACGCACATTGTTTCGAACAATGTTTTGGCTCCTGCTCAAAATGGATGTAGGGTTGGGTCCCGTGGTACTAAAGAGCTCCTCCTCATCGACATGACCATATGCCAGCAAGTCCGGCGTAACAAGGGGGCCCTCTCCGTCGCTTGGATTGACTACAAGAAGGCCTATGATTCGGTGCCTCACTCATGGTTGGAAAGGGTCTTGGAGCTGTATAAAGTTAATGCAACTTTAAGATCCTTTCTCGGCGCTTGTATGAGGCAGTGGACCACAGTCTTTCGTCAACCAGGAGGCGGGGATGGCCCCTCTGGCCCGCAGGACTTTATAAGGATCGAGCGAGGAATATTCCAGGGTGACAGTCTGAGTCCCTTATGGTTCTGCCTAGCTCTGAATCCCCTCAGCACCCTGCTGAAGGATTCAGGACTAGGTTGCCGGCTTCGGAGAGAGGGTGAAGTCATTTCTCACCTTCTGTATATGGATGATCTCAAATTATTTGCGCCAAATAGCCAAGACTTGTTGGAACTACTGCGAACCACAGAAGTTTTCAGTAGTGCCATCAATATGGAATTTGGTGTCGATAAGTGTGCGGTTATGCATGTGCAGCGGGGGAAAGTAGTAAATTCAACAAATTTACAGCTTTCTGAGACAATGTCGTTCAGATCTATCTCGGAAGCAGAAACCTATAAATACCTTGGTATGTCACAGTCTTTGGGTATTGAAGATATGGGAATTAGACAGGCGGTGAAGGAGCGCTTTTTCAGCCGGCTCACAAAAGTACTTAACAGTCTTTTGTCAGGAGGCAACAAAGTGCGCGCCTTCAACGCCTGGGTAATACCCATACTCACATACTCCTTTGGCATACTAAGGTGGACTCAGACCAAGCTGGACGCCCTGGATCGAAGGGTCCGTACACTGCTTACCACACATCGAATGCTACACCCGCGCTCATCAGTTATGAGATTGTACATCGCGCGTAAATGTGGAGGCCGCGGCTTCTTAAATGCCAAAGACCTCCACAACCGCGAGGTGTACAATCTTAGAAACTATTTTCTTAACAATGAGTGCGGGATGCATCGTGATGTGGTGGCAGTAGACCGGAACCTCACGCCGCTCTCCTTGGCAAAAGAGAACTGGCGCAGACCTGTGGTACTAAGCACCGAGGACCGCAGGGCGGTATGGAAGAGCAAGGAGCTACACGGGCGGTTCTACAAGGCCCTCACGGGACCTGACGTAGATCTGCTCGCGTCGGTGAACTGGCTACGATTCGGGGACCTCTTCGGCGAAACCGAGGGTTTTGCCTGTGCAATTGCTGACGAGGTTATCATGACGAATAACTACCGGAAATATATCCTGAAGGACGGTACGGTCGACATTTGTCGGGCATGCCGCCGTCCCGGTGAGTCACTCAGGCATATTATTTCCGGTTGTTCTCAGATTGTTAACACCGAGTACTTGCACAGACACAACCTCGTAGCCAGGATTATACACCAGCAGCTTGCTCTTCAATACGGCCTTGTGGGCTTCGAAGTGCCTTACTATAAGTACACACCTGCGGCAGTTCTCGAAAATGGTCGTGCCACGCTCTATTGGGATCGATCTATCATCACGGACAGGACTATTGTAGCCAATAAGCCTGATATCGTGCTGATAGATCGATCCCAACGCCGGGCAATGCTCATCGGCATCACCATCCCCCATGACGAGAACCTCGTGAAGGCCGAGAAGGACAAAGCCAGTAAGTACCTTGACTTGGCTCACGAGGTAACCGACATGTGGGAGGTTGATTCGGCGATCATTGTGCCGATAGTTGTTTCTGCGAACGGTCTCATAGCGAAGAGTCTCGATCAATACCTCAAGAGGCTCTCGCTAGGTGGTTGGATCAAGGGTCAGATACAGAAGGCGGTAATCCTGGACACGGCGCGCATAGTCCGGCGGTTCCTTTCCCTGTAGCCCTAACCACCGGCAGCTTGGGCCCGCCCCGTTGCCGGCGGCACCCTAGGTTAGGTTTTTTATAATGTGTTTACTTGTTTTGTATTGTTTTTGTATGTTTTATTGTATTTTATTTTTATAACCATATTATAAATCACCTAACCTAAGAGTAAGAATAAATAAAGGACATAATAATAATAATAATAAATAAATATCTGGGGACATTTTTACACAAATCAACCTAGTCCCACGGTAAGGTCAATTAAGGCTTGTGATGTGGTTACCAGGCGACGATATATATAATAGATAGATACGTATAGATACTTAGATACATACACAGCCACGACCACACAGGGTAGGATCGAAAGAGTTCATAATTCTGAGCAGAAATCGTATAAAAAAACCTACGTTACAAAAAAAGTGTGGGGAGACAACTTAGGAAAATAAATGGCCCATATTAGGGTGTGTCACTCATATAAAATGGATTTGTATTTTATTGGGCACAGTTAAAGTTGTAATTAGTTATGTAATGATGTCGATAAAGGATGTGCAGAGTGATTTTGTGACCGGAATTCATTTTCTGCCTCTGGATCGATATTATAAGAGCTTTCATACAAACTTCAGTGCATTTTGTACTGACCACAGATTTATATTGTTTTTACTTTTTGTACCAACATAATCTTAGACTATTGTGTTTACCTGGAAATAGTTTTCTGATAGTTACACACCCTAAAAAACGAAAAAAGGTTGAATATAAAAAAGTCGTTCCTCAGACGTGGTTGTTTTTAATGTTTTGAACCTATTTGTATGTATTTATTTTATAAATACATGACACTAAATTGAGTTTATCATGAGACTAAGTCGATTTATGTAATAACACATAATAATAAATGTGAGCTGTTTTCGTACTAATTTGAAAAGAAAGAAAAGTATGATTGATTATGTTTAGGACACAACACAAAAACACATCGACACACAAAGGAACGATGAATATAAAATAAATACCTATAGTGTCACAAAATGGTCCCCAATTCAGCATATTGCTGGGCTATAACCACAGTCCGGCGCTGGTCTTCCATTTTTATACCTAATTCATATCAAATTAGTAGAATAGCTCATGATACATATTTATTGGTTTATAAGCATCGTCTAGCAGAATAGCAGTCACGTTTATAAATGTTTTAGAAACCGTTCCTTTTCATCGAATTTTCCGAAGCGACTCAGGCACACAGAGGCACATTAGGACGTATATTTACGCCCTTTCGCCGAGGGTTAACGAACCGTTCCAGATTCCATTAGAGATACCGTCAGTTTCCCGTACTGGCGAGGGTAAACTATTACCAAAGAATTGGCAACGGAGTTTTAATCTTGTAATCCTTGCCACAACACTGTTAGGGCAAAAAGACATGTGAATATTTTTTTTAATATTTTTCTGTACATGTTTACTGTTGTTAACAAATAAAATCAAAACTACAAAATATCACATAATAACATTATATGTATAAAACTTAAGCTAAAATTAAATTATAAAACTAAATATAAAAAACTTCCCGAAACTCATCCCCAACATGGTCAGTCATGGGTCAGCATGGAGGTTTTGATGATGGAGGAACCATGAGATAGATTTTAGTATGGCATGGTTACTGTTGTTGTGCATATACAGGTAACAGGTAACAGTAACCATGCCATACTAAAATCTATCTCATGGTTCCTCCATCATCAAAACCTCCATACTGACCCATTTGGATTGATCACCATTTAAATATTATACATAAATAGATGTCATTTCATGTACCATAGAATAAATACCGTGCTTACTAACGTTGCACTCTTTCGCAGCTGACGCTAACGTTTAGGACGTTGGTAAACTAAATATTTCATAACTGAGCCGATTGCAATAGGTATTTAGTTAAGATCTAAACAAAATACTGATCGTTTCCATTGTTACTAAGATTAGCTACCTAACTTAGCAAACCCCTAAGTATTGGCTATCCCTTTCAGTCTTATCAATGTCTGTGTGAGCGAAAGGTAGAAACAATACTTAGCGGCTTGCTAAGTTAGGAGACGTTTATGAATAAGGGGGATAGTGTTTACTTGTCTAAAAAGTGAGAAATGAGTGTGGAAGATAAAAAAAGAAATATCACTTGCGCACTACCGAAGGTGCATTTAGACCAAACGAGAATTCGCTCATTCTATCCCCCACTTTGCGAAAACAACGAATTTCGACAAATTACGTTTTGTGTAACGAACGGATTTTGTAGAGTGGGGGATAGAATGAGCGAAAGCTCGTTTGGTCTACATGCACCTTTAGGTACAGACAATAATCAGATGCTTTTCATAAATTATGAACAGTAAGAGTAATCAAAAGAAGAACTTAATTAAGGTCACCTAGTTCAATTTGTCATTGGCGTTATCTTAATTATACCTACTGTATGCAATTATGTGCATAATTTTGTTTGCACTCTTTATATTACATATCGACAAGAAAATAATTAATCTCTGAAGTACTAAGTAAATATTGTAGCTATAGATTTGACAATATTAAATAGATGGCGTGGTGTTTATAGTCGAGTTCATAAATATATATACAGTTTTACATCTTATTCAATGGATTAAAGTGAAGGTTTGCACATAATTTTATTTTGTTGTTGTTATTTGTCAGCCGTGTGGTGACGGCAATAAGAATAAGTACCTACTGGGGTGGGGAAAATCCACCCCAACTCCTCCTGCGGGTGTCGTAAGAGTCGACTAAGGGATTGAAGTGTCACTGACCATTATTTGATAAAAGATTTATGATGGGCAGCAGCGTCATCATAGTGGACACATTACTGCGATGGCCAATCCGCTTGCCCAACGTGGCGATTATGGGTATTTTCCTCCTAATGAGTTTATACGCGTAGTTAATAGGAGAGGCCTACTTCCAGCAGTGGATTATCATAGGCTGATGATGATGATGATTATTTTTGCACTTACTCCATTCATAACATACGACGTGGTAAAATAATGTTATGAGCAGTGATCGGAATTTTGGGTGCAAAATTTAAACAAAACCTGTCAACTGGACTTGAAAAATCACATAGGTCCATAAAATATATCTACACATTCAAACATTGTAACTTCAAGATTCCGAGATAGGCAATAAAATTGGATACAGTTTTTTTTTCAATAATATTCGTATCTTTCTTGGTTAAAGTGTTCCCATAACTCCATTTTTAGTACAGATAGTGCCTTTTTTAGGCTCTAGTGCGAGAAGTGTGTCATTTTACGTCAGGTCCAAAACCTCGGAGGGCCATCTGTACTAAAAAACGTCATACGAGACACGTGCAAAAACGAAATTCGTAATTCGCGTCGATTTAAAATACTCCCTATCGGTCGTGTTTTAAAACATCGCCACTCGTTTTGAATTACATGTTTGTCGCACTTGTGTCGTAATGTACTATTTTAAAGTTTTGTTAAATTTTTGCGCCCACAATTCCGATTACTGGTTATGAGGCTTCTGCTGCCTCTACAATAGCTTTGCTTTATTAAATAAGGCAAACAACTAGGTACAAAATATATTACTACTTAGTCATGAGGTAATTCTTTTATTCACAAGCCTTTTTATTTTCATAATCAATATATTTATTTTTAAAACTGCAATTTATGTTAAATATAACTAATCTACTTACCCTAACCTATATCTAAGATTGTCTCTTGTGGCATTGTACCGAGGATGCTGGCGGCATTTCCTCGCTGTATCGCAATACTTATGCGTTGTGCGAGGAAGTCGCCAGCGCTTCGATCTTTAGTTACGTCAACCAGACGTTTCGCGATGTCAGCAAACAATTTACGTGCGCTGGGGCCCCATGAACCTAAAGTTTTAGCCTTTTAGTTTTAGTTTAGCGTTAGCCTTTTTATTGAAAACAAGACAAGTCTACCTGCCTTAGTCAAAACAAAAGCAATCGTTTTACTGTCACTTGGCTTCAAGAGTTTTGGCAGGCGTCTAGATTGGTTCAATTGCTTTCGGCTTCATAAAGCTTGGCAACAGAGTTTTAGTACCGTAAAACTACCCAACGATGGTCCAATGCAACTATGGTCCACAATTTCAAATCCTAAATAAGCATCAATCCTAAACTTTCTCTTTGGCTTTTTTCAAGTTTTTTTTTTATTTTTTTATGAGGAATTTTTGCCTATGAATAGCACGATTGATATAACAATTACACCTAATAAGATATTCGATTAAGTTTTGGTCCATTCTTGGGAGCGTTTGGACTATAGTAAGGAGGTTTTACAGTATTATGTTGATGGTCTCTGTAGTAGACCCTACCTAGCAATGCACCTTCTATACACGATGATTCTTAATCCGTGATCAGGAATATTTTTTTCTAACTCAGTAATTGATGGGGAGTACGTTAAAGTAGTAATTACGTGAAAACAAATTTATTTATTTTTTAATCATGTTTTAATTTTGAATTAAATTTTATCCTAAAGTCCTTGTCACTGTACTACCATACCGGTTTTAATGAGTTTGTATTGTAATCTCTTTACAAACTTATTAGCAATTGTCAATTTATGAGTAAACCTTGCCCATGACATTGTCAATCACTTTTGTCATACGCATGATAAACAAAGTCACAGTCGCGGATATTAAATGAGAAAATTATACTTATTCACCAAAAATCATGCGTCCACCACATCCGTACTCAAACATAGAGCGTTACGATACTGTACGTTTGTCAATGTTTGACAAACGAATAGCACAATCGAACCCAACAGTTATTTCACGAAATTCATCCAAACGTTCCGATCCCCGGACACAATTTAATAAACCGCATGCACCAAAAATCTTCGCGACTTCGGACAGTTTACAGTGCCACAACATGCTCGAGCACCCGGACGACCTCGTCATCATCCTGACCTGACGATCTGGATCGACAAATCTTAAGATTCCTTGCTGAAGAAGATTTCGAGAGAATCAATCCAATCACAGGAGTCGAGCGGATCTGTGTCAAGAACAACACGGTGGACATTTTGAACACTTGTTAAATTATGTTTCAAATAATGTTTTTTTAGTTGGTCAAGTATCCACTTTTATTGTTTTTATTTAAATAAATTGTACTGTATGAAAAAAAAATCGCTTTACTTGCTCAAGATTTTGCCAAGTTTAGGTAATGCACTTTAACATAATCTCCTATTAATTTTGTTCGTCGTTATCAGTGTTGCATTGATAACTTGATAAGATAATGAGTAGGTAGATAGATAGTCTTTATTGACATAAGATCTGTCGAATTCCCATTTCCCGCCATAATGATGGCACTTGACGTATCGTAGTTAAACTTTATACTGTAGGATGACCATGTATTAGGTGGTAATTTGTTTTAATTAGATTTTCACTTTTAATTAAATAAACAGTGAAGAAATAACGTGAGACCTCGACGAATAAGTTTAATTTTGGCTAAATTTTAATGTTTTTCTACTTCTGATCACGGATTAAGAATCATCGTGTAGAGAATGTATATTATGTATAGAGAATGTTCTCAACAATTTAATTTTTATAAGCAATGGAATCATGCCTTTTAAGGTATATTTTATGCTTTGCTTACCAATGATATAATAAGTAAAGATATGTTACACCGGCTCTAAAATTGAAGCGCTCAGATTGTGACAATTCTAACAATCGCTCTTAGTTCTATCCAGACCACCGAGAGGTGTGTACCACTGCCGAGTTCTCGCAAATCACATGAACTGCGCCCTAAACTGTCATTTTGTGTTATACAATAGTGAAAACCACAAAATAAAATGCAAAAATGCCCTTAACATCACACACCATGCGCAATTAAACTGGATTATATATTTTTTTCAATTTGACTTTTTATTGAAAATAAATAGGACGCCATTTTGACGTTTTTGACTGACTTAGAGAAAAAGACAAGCTTATGCTGTTTAAGATCGAGAGTAACAAAGATA
This sequence comes from Thaumatotibia leucotreta, assembly GCA_025490895.1. NCBI lineage: Eukaryota > Metazoa > Arthropoda > Insecta > Lepidoptera > Tortricidae > Thaumatotibia > Thaumatotibia leucotreta. The sequence continues at coordinate 26,231 of JALPQI010014473.1, read as the reverse complement.
AAACAATGTTTGTCAATAACAACCATACGAATGCACGCGCGATTGTCAAATGCTAGTTGTCTCTTTTTTATTTATTAAATACGAGTATATGTATTTTGCCATCTCTTTTACGCATTTTGAAGTATGAAGATAGGTGTATGTCAACTGTCAATAAATTGTAGGTGTATGATGTGAAGTATTTATTTCGCTCATTTTGTTAGAGTATAACGTATCTTTACTTAATATATCATTGTTGCTTACTCAATTCTGAAATAAAACATTCTTCATAGCACTTTTTTATAAGTTCTCCTGGATACATTCTCAATGAGAACTTACTCTTAAATTCTCATGAAAATTCTCGGAAATTTCCGAGTATATTCCCGCAATAAATAAATAAATGAATAAATATCATGGGACATCTTACACAAATCAACCTAGTCCCACGGTAAGCTCAATTGTGAGAATGTTCTGCGACTTGTACCTACATTGCTAACCCTACCTACAATGCTAGAGAATTTCGGTGAGGGCATTATTTTGTTCCCAATGTATTTAAATAACGTGTGAGGGTATTTCTTATTTAGTTTGACAGGTGTCACCACCATGTTCGAAAGTTAAGTGTTTCCAGAAAGTCCATCATTTTGATAGTTATTTGTGAAATAGCCCCTATATATTCTGTGCCCCTGCGTCGAGGTTTCTGTTTACTTATACAGTGTGGAAAAGTCGAATGTCACATGCTGCCCCCGTTAGCATAAACGTAGTAACTAGGGTTTGCAATATTCGTCCAATTTTAGTATTCGAATAATACGAATACTTCGATTTCCATTATTCGAATTTTTCGAAAAAAACGAATATTATTGAAAAATAGTTAATTAATGTTTTAAAGGGATGTAATTGTAAAATATATGACGTAAAATGAAAGTGTTATAACCTCTCGATACAACAGACTTTTATGGTACAGTCAAGTGCAAAAATAAGTATCGAAAGAATCCGCTCATAGAATCCGATCGTTGTAAATATGTTACGACGTTCTTATTACACAGAGTTAGAGTGCACTGGGACATATTTTATTTGGTCTTTGATTGTACCTAAGAGGCAACTATGGTCTGTAGCTGGCCTAGATTCAGTGTAAGGAGTTTAAAATTGTATCTCATATTTTTATCGCTTGATCACACATTGATACACTCAATCATTAGCTATTTACATTTTTGATCTGACATGTAGGTGTGTATAAAAAACTGCGTGCCAAATATAATTTGTTATGAAAAAAGTACTAAAATTTTGTACGTAATTCGTGATGATGAATCATTACCAAAACAAGAGGATTTTCAATCAACATGTTATTCAAATTAAATTCAATATTAAGTTGAAAAAGATTGTTATAGCGTAAAAGTAAAAAAAATAACTTAATGTATCACAATTTTATTCATTAAAAAGCTGCTTAATTAACTCGGAGAGTAAGTTGAACCTTATTCAAGGGGTAAGGGAACAAAAACTGTCCCGTTTAATAATGACTTAATTTGGTTTTATTTAAATGCTTACATTTATCATTATTACTGTATCAAGCCAGAAGGATCTGATATAAGCGTAAGCGAGCTATTAGGGTAGGTTTGTGTAGGTCATAGGTTTCAGTATTCACAGGTAATTACGATACTAATAATGAAGCAAGATTCCAGGGTTTTTATTATTATACCAATTTAAAAATACCTATAGCAAGGTATACGATAAAACAAAAAATCGTATAATTTTTAGAATTGCCAATTGCTTCCACTTATTTACAATTTGTGTTATGGCTTTATATTGATATTTATCACACTGCACTTAGTTTTACTGGGCTTTATCCGCAACTCTACAACCATCGTGCCTTTTTTGCGTGATAGCGAGGTAGCCCTATTCCAACCATCCAAGCTCCTCCAAGAAACTCAGTGTGTGTTTCAGGGTGCTAAATGCCTCCTTTAGTGTATGTGGAGTCCCCAAGTGCCTACTCCTGTATACCTCTACCTGTTTACATTCTAGAAGAATATGTTTTGCTATTTCCTCCTCTTCCATGCAGGCCCTACACTACACATAGGACACTGCACTTAATCTAAACTCTCTGTTCCTGGTGTTTCTGGTAAACTTTTTAGGAGATTTGTCAGATCTTTGCTTGGAGCGTTTGAACATCTTTGGAAAACAAAATTGCTATTTATATCCCCTTTTAAGTAAAACCACCAAGTTATTAATATTTAAATTAACTCAATTGAATTAAACGTTGTTTAATTATTAAAATATATTTTTACATATATGTTAATGTTAATTTTGGAAAATTATTATAATTCTTTGAAAAATAACTTATTTTCACACAAACTTTCACTATTCGAAATATTCTTTTTATTAGAATAATATTTGCTGTCATATTCGAATATTATTTGAGGCGAATAATTCGAATAAACGAATATTCGAATTGCAAACCCTAGTAGTAACTAGTTTTAAAATGTTAATTAATACCAAAACACAATTCAGTTGAATAAAGTAAACAATTGATTGACACTTCTAAACTAGTTACTGCGTTTATGCTTACGGGGGCAGCATGGATGGCAACTACTTTAAATATGGTAAATAGCATTTGTGTAAGGGAAACTTACCTTCATTTAAAAAAAATCTGCAAATAAGGATTTATGAAAACTCGCTTGCCTCAGTCGGGACTCGAACCGGTCAAATGTGACAAAAAATAACATACAGTATTTTATGATGCAGATTGAAAGGGTTACTGATACCTAAGGTAATTTTTTTCCTAAACAACAAATACAATCAGAATAACAGAAGGCCACGAAAACTAACAATTAGCTTTTAAATTTGATTTCACCCGTCACGTAAAATGCACCGCAATAAGAAGTAATTTGTTTTTCATAAATCCTTCCATACAGAATTTAGGTATAGTTTTTAAAAATAAAGGAAAATCTCCCTTACACAAAATGCGCTATAAATATGTAATATTTAAGGTAGTTGTCATCTATGTGGGATTCGATTTTTCCACCCTGTATATAAAAATACCGTAAAACCACCCAACTATAGTCCAATACTGCAAATAAGGTCTATTGGGAATTAAATTCAATATTTCAACACACTTTATTATGTTATATCAGCAGGATACAAAGGCAGACTGACTAGCAAATAATAAACATGTCAAAAAAGTAACTAACTCAAAATAATGTCATTTACAATAGTTACATATAAGAAAAGGTCGCAACCCAGCCAGTCGCCAATATGGTCCATGATTTCAATTCCTAATAAGCATCAGTCCCAGTCCCCTTATTGATTTGTCCAAGGTTTTTTATTATTACTTAATTAGAAGTTTCTTTCTGTGAATAACACTGTTAATATAACAATTACACCTAATGTTATACTAACAGTGTATCGGTAGATATCCGATTAAGTTTGGACTATTGTTGGGGGCAGTTGGACTATAGTTAGGTAGTTGTACTAGAAAATTAGCTTAGGTATTTTTTACTAATCTTAATGAAAAATACCCAGTAGCTAATATTTTATAGGTATGGTACAGTGTACGAAGAGTTATTAACTTATAAATATTAGACGTGCGTAGAGGTGATCTTGGTCGTTTTTTCTTTGGTATATGACATCTAATATTTATAATTTATACAGTATTAGGCTTATTACTAGGGAAAAATAAAAAGTACAAATCAAAATACTTAGTTAATAAATAATTTGACTTGTGTTTTCACAATAAGTTCAGTTATTAACTTATTAGGTAAGTTAGGTAAGTGCCTAATTTTAATTTAAATGCTATTTTCTAAACTTCACATAGACACGGATAATATCCGAAATATCTGGTACAGATTTCGGGTTCGTTCGTTGATATGAGTGGAGGACAGATTAATTAAAAAACATAATTTATTATCAAATAAGTATAACAAAGATAATTGGGTCAGAGAGCAGTGGCCCCCAAATTGTCAGTCCACAAACAACGGTGCAGTAGATAGGTTTGTGATTGCCAATTTATGAAAATGTGGTTGAAAATTGTGCTGCTCGTTTTTGGTGTTTCGGTACGTATACCCACATAAACTTGACGATTCAAATAATACATGCATACCCACATATACGTTATCTAATACCTACATAAGTAAAACACTTGGTAGCGTCCACGAAGCTGGTGGTAGGTAGTGTTTGAATCCCAGCAAGGATGAGCGCTATTTTTGTGCCATGAACATGAACGATATTCGTTCGCAAATCTTTATCACATTCACTTTCAAGAAAACTTTGTAAAAAGATATAATTTTTTGGTGGTGTTTTCAAATTAGTTACCGATGTCTTAGGCTTCCGGTTATGCACGTGTTCATGATAACGAATAACTTTTTCTATGGGACTCGTATCGAAATCATGATATGAAAAAAAATTACCGTTCAATGCAAAGCGGTCCCACCGGCTGCTAATTTCATGGAGTGTTTTTTATTTCGATATGAGTTCCGTAAGGAAAGTTCTTCATTATATCATGAACTCATACTTTCCCTAAGATATCGGTAGCTAATATGAAAACATCCTGTATATAGTTACTAGTTTTTTTCTACAGCTGTTGGCATCGAGAATGCCAAATGATTGCAAAAAAAGTTAAATCTCAACATTTTCAGTTTTAGAAGAATGGCATGTCATATGAAACATTTTCTTGAAATTCTCCATAATTAGGGCTCTACTGAATTGTGTCCTCTCTGGAATCAGGAAGTATTCCTCATTGTTATTATTTCAAGAAGCAAACTGCTACAAATCAGGTCTTTATCTTAAATATACCCCTCTTTAAAAAACATCATCATATTTCCTTTGGTGTAATTGGAAGCACGTTGGATCGGTAATCCAGAGAAAGCGGGTGCGAATCCTGTGATAACCAGTCTTTTGCAGTTGTTTTTTTTTTGCTATGGTGTAATAAATAAACTTCTTTATGTATTCATTCCAGGCTTCCAGTTCTCAAGATGTGGGAGGAGTCCTCTCTGGTAACCGGCTGGCAGGAGTTCCTCTGGGAGTGTCGTTAAGCGAAGGCGAGTTGGACGTGGAAGGCATTTGCTCGCAGCAGGGCGTAGCCTGCCACAACTGCTCGCTGGCCATCAAGTGTGTGATACTTCCAATAGGATGGCTGAAGGTTTGTAGTCGTATATGTATAATTGTATATGATACTGCTGCTGCTGACTGCTTATGTTTATTTTTTATTTATTTACTTTTTTTTTATTATTGTTTATCAGCATCAGCAGGCCTAGCCAAGATGCCATTCTGCAATCGTATACGATAAACGATAAGTAATAAATGTATGAGAAAGACAGATTCTAACGAAAAGTCACGTGGAAATGTCCATACACTATTATGGTCACGTGACATATCGCTTATCGTATACGATTGCATAATGGCATCTTGGCTGCAGCAGCAGTAGACATGAGATAATGGAGCTGAAGGTTGTGATAATAATGTACCATACCTAACTATTGCCAATAAAAAGGCAAAAGGCAAGGTTAACTGTCACATTTGTAATAGCTGAAGATTTGTAAGTTTGTTCGCAACCTATCCCGTTTTGTAAAAGAGTCACTTTAGAGAGATTTTGTGTTTACCGGGCAATTCCAGCGATGGAAGTCCTATAATGAGAAAGTTCTATCATTTATCTATTTTAAAAAAAGAGTCTAATGCGAACAAATTACTGACAATGTAAAGAATAATAGATACTATAACTAAAAGAAAAAAGATACTTTAAGTATAACGCAATCAACCTGTTTTTCTAAAATTTCAATGATGACAGAGCCCAGGGAAAATGTATAGAAATTTTCATAATTTGCACCGTGTCACAAACAGCCTGGTCTAGATCCGACTGGCCAAAGGCATATGCACTGTATGCAGGTATACACGTATCATATTAAAGCCTCCACAAAAGCACATGACACTTTTTGTAGAAACTCCTGACCAAGTTAAACTTTCGCAGTATCAATAATACTTACGATTATATCAAGGAGTGAACCCATTATTTGAATATTTATTTTAATGTACAGGTACCATTAGAATCTTGCGGCGAAGGAATGACATGCAACGCCCACATTGGCGCCTGTTCAGCACAGCACGTCCCGGAATGTGATGCTGCTACTTTCGACTACCAACACACATGCGAACAGGTACCCACATCCATGTACCTACTGAAGATCAATAGGAACAGAATACAGGGTGGCCCATTCAAATCGGTCAGTAGGTATGGGAAAGTCTGAAACTGTAAGACATACGCAAATCTGTTCTTAGGAACCTCGATTTTAATAATTAAGGAAAACTGCATTGATAAATATAACAAAAAATATACTTTTTTTCTTAAGATTTACACAATAAACACCTAGTAAAATAAATTTAAGTACGTGAAAACAATGAATTCCATTCATTTACTGCTTAAGACCTACACAAACGATATCTGAATAGAAATAGTGTAAGTTTATCTTTTAAAAACGTTAGGATTCGATTCCGTAGCTGGGTCCAGTTTTTTTTTTCAAATGTATGAATGTAGTTTTTCTTTTTGTCAAAATCGGTGACATGGTTCCTAAGAACAAATCTTCGTATGTCTTATAGTTTCAGACTTTCCCATACTGACCGATTTGAATGGGCCACCTCGTATACATAGTGCACATTTAATCAAAGGATTAGGATCATAACGAGTGAAGAACCTAAGCAAAAGTGCTTAGGTTCTTCACGGACTCGTGTTGATTGCCACAATGACCGGTCCTGCGCCACCCGCATCCAGCGGACTCCTGCGACCTTCACCAGGTCATCAGTCCACCTTGTGGGGGGCCTACCCACGCTACGCTTTCCGGTACGTGGCCGCCACTCAAGAACCTTCCCGCCCCAACGGCCATCGGTTCTACGCGCAATGTGCCCCGCCCACTTCAGTGTAGCGATTCGGAGAGCTATTTCGGTTACTTTGGTTCTGCTGCGGATGGTCTTATTTTTAATCCGATCACGCAGAGAGACATAAGGAATTACTAAGGCATTTCTAGAGCAAAAAAGTGTATTTAGATGTTAGAAACTTGTTTACTAAATGAAACAACTAAGGAGGAATAGGCTGTACAAGTTCTGAAAAAAATCTGAATGAGACCTGCTCAGATATTTCTGAGTACCCTAGCCGCTCCAATGTATCTGATGGCCACTGTGCTTACGGATGTAAACAATGGTTTTTGACGCAATTTTTTAATAGGATTCTCACTTATTTGACGGCCTTCCTAACTCAATTTGTAGGGATCCTGTCTGGAAAACTGGAAGTGAACGAGTTAGTTGCCGATGAGGTTTAACGTTATGCAAAAGAAATGACCCTCAGTATAAAGTTCATTTAGTAATTTATAAGCCCAACATTAAGGGTTTTGGTTTTTAGATTACTAACTAGAAAACAACTATATAATTTAGTAATAATATACAAAATTTTGGCTCAAACTTACAGATTGGAATGTTCCCCGATGCCCACGATTGCCGGAAATTTCACATCTGCTCACCCCCCGAAGATAGCCCGAGTGGGAGACCAGCAGACCACCGCACCGCGCTTTGCCCACGACACTATGGGTACAACGCAGCCACCGCTCAGTGCTCGGTAAGAGGAACCTACTTCTCCGGCCCTACCGTGAACTACGAAATCCGCAAAATTCGGGAATTTTTCTCTGTCACTCTGATGATGCCTTCTTTGGAACGGCAAAGACAAATCCCAGAAATTTACAAACTTTGGTGTTCGCAGTAGCAGGCCTGATCAACTTATCTCGGCTAAGAGTTCACCAAGAGTCCACGGCGTGAGTTTAACCCTCAGCCTCGAAGATAAGTCCCACAGACCCATTTTTAACCTCGTCGATAATAAGATACATGTCACGTGACTGCTAGTGGGTTAAGTGTATTGACTACGTAATTTACTCTCTTTCCACCTCGGTCGCACCCAGCATATAAGCTGAACGAGTATGAGCGGAATGGACGAAAAGTTACGCTCTCGTTAGTTAAGCTCTGAATTCTGCATTAGAAATTGCGAATGTCAACGCTCCATGCTTGGTAAAAAGAATAGATCTTCTTATCAACTCTTGCAAACAGTTGTAATGCAATAATGGAAAACCACATCTACTCACGAGATAATGTTCACTTCCTACTAACAAATACTAAATTATACAAATACAGCTGATTTCATGATGCAGTTTACTTGCGATCGAAAACTGCACAGTGCTTGAAATTAATTGCCTAATTGGCATCAAATCAAATACGGATAATCCGCCAAAAATAACATCAGTATCATCACAGTCACAAATCCTCTCATTAAACTGTCCTGTTTAGTTTCTGTATGTAATCCGCGGTCGCATTAACTGCATAGCAACACGCGGTTAATCCCGGATTCCCCTGGGATTCCTTGCATTACGGCAACATGCCACTTGCTGAACTGACACAACCCTATAGTTACGTGTACAATGCAACATTCTAGGGTGAAACGTGGGAATACCTTGCGAAATAGTCATTATGAAATCGGTCACCTATGAAATTGGCGTTTTTGGTCATAGACATAGTTGATCCCTAATTTTATTATCTACAGAGAAACTTCGATATATTCTTTGTTTTCAACAGTGCACTTAATCATTATCTCATCATGTCAGCCGAAAGACGTCCACTGCTGAACATGGGCCTCCCCCAAAGATTGCCACGATGAATGGTCCTGTGCCACCCGCATCCAGCGAACTCCTGCGACCTTCACTAGGTCATCAGTCAACTGCACCCAATATTATAGACAAATCCTAGAAATATCCATACAAATAAATTGATATAGAATCTCAGAAATTACTGTACTTAGTCCCCAGCAGATATTAAGTAAATTCTGACATCTATCAGTTCAATATACTAAATACATAAATGAATACCCCCCATGATGATACAAACAAGGCCGCGGCCCCGAGGTTCCGGCGACCCCCGGTGCCCTGGTTATGGTAGCGGCCAGGGTGCTAGCGGGGTCAGGGGTGCTAAGAATCTCCGGCAAAGATCCGGCTACCACCACCGACGACCTCTGGCCCTGGCAACGTACAACACACGTACACTGCGGACCGACGAAAAGTTAGTGGAACTGGAGGAAGGATTGAGCAAGTTGCGTTGGGACATTGTGGGATTGTCAGAAGTCCGAAGAGAGGGCGAGGATACGATAATCCTAAAGTCCGGCAACTTGCTCTATTTCCGGGAGGGCGACCAACAGTCCCAGGGAGGTGTCGGGTTCATCGTCCACAAGTCCCTCGTAAACAACGTGGTGAAGATCGAGAGTGTGTCGGCTAGGGTGGCGTACCTTATACTCAGAGTATCTGAGAGATACTCGCTGAAGGTCATACAGGTGTACGCGCCGACTTCGACACACTCCGACGACGAGGTGGAGGCTATGTATGATGATATCTCAAAAGCCATGCATAGCTCCAGAACCTACTTCACCGTTGTTATGGGGGACTTCAACGCGAAACTGGGCAAGAGAGATGGTGACGAGCTGAGGGTGGGGCAATTTGGGGTTGGACGTCGGAACCACCGGGGCCATCTGCTGGCTGGTTTCTTGGAGAAGGAGGGACTCTACATGATGAACTCCTTCTTTAAGAAACGCGAGCACAGAAAATGGACTTGGATGAGTCCCGACGGTGTAACTAAAAACGAGATCGACTTCATCATGTCGACGAAGAGACATATATTCAACGATGTTTCTGTGATCAGTACGGTTAAAACCGGAAGCGATCACCGCCTGGTAAGAGGCACGTTGAATATATGTCCTAAGCTAGAACGCTCGCGACTGATGAAGTCTACGCTCCGTCCTGCACTCCATCTCCAAAACCCCGAGAGCTTTCAGCTGGAACTCCAAAACCGTTTCGATTGCCTAGGCGATGATGTGGACGTATTCAACGACGGGTTTGTGGAAGCTGTCCATAGCGCTGGGTCTAAGTTTGTTAAGGCCCAACGGACAAATAAGACCAGAAAGCTCTCAGACTCCACTCAGAAACTAATGGAAAAAAGGAGTGAACTGGTTCTACAATCCTCAGTTGATGCGACTTTATACCGGCAGCTCAACAGACAGATCTCTAAGTCCCTCAAACGCGATATGCGCCAATTCCGTACCAAGTGCATAGAAGAAGCCATCGAGCGGAACAAGGGCTCTAAAGTTTTTGCAAGGGATCTGTCTGTTGGGCAAAGCCAGCTCGCCAAATTAAAGACTGAGGATGGTAGAATCGTCACATCCAGATCTGAGCTGCTGAGTGAGATAGAGGGTTTTTATGGACAGCTGTACACGTCAACTAGCAGACCCGAAGTTGATCTAGCGGAAGACCTCAGAGCTAGACTGACCCGACACTATACAGAAGACATCCCGGACATCAGCCTGTGCGAGATTAGAATGGCTCTTGAACAGCTCAAAAATAACAAGGCGCCTGGGGAGGACGGAATTACAGCTGAGCTTCTGAAGGCGGGTGGTAAACCGATCCTTACGGCCCTTCAGAAGTTGTTCAATTCCGTCTTACTGGAAGGGAGAACGCCAAAGGCATGGAACAGAGGTGTGGTGGTACTGTTCTTCAAAAAAGGTGACAACGCTTTATTGAAGAACTACCGACCCATCTCACTTCTGAGCCATGTCTATAAGCTGTTTTCAAGAGTCATTACGAATCGTCTTGCACGCAGGCTTGATGACTTCCAGCCTCCCGAACAAGCTGGTTTCCGAAGAGGCTTTAGTACCGTAGACCACATCCATACGCTTCGCCAGGTTATACAGAAGACCGAAGAATATAACCTGCCTCTCTGTTTAGCGTTTGTGGACTACGAGAAAGCCTTCGATTCGATCGAAACATGGGCAGTACTACAGTCTCTCCAACGGTGCCAAGTCGACTACCGCTATATCGAGGTGTTGAAGTGTTTGTACGAGAGCGCCACAATGTCAGTCCGACTCCAAGACCAGAGCTCGAAGCCTATTCTGCTGCAGCGGGGAGTTAGGCAAGGAGATGTCATCTCGCCTAAGCTGTTTATCGCTGCACTGGAGGATGTCTTTAAGACTCTGGACTGGAGAAGGCTGGGCATCAACATAAACGGCGAGTACCTCACTCACCTTCGATTCGCTGACGATATAGTAGTCTTGGCTGAGACCTTGGAGGACTTGAGTACTATGCTCGTTGACCTCAGTAAAGCCTCCGAGCGAGTTGGTCTTAGGATGAACATGGATAAGACGAAAATCATGTCAAATTCCCATGTAGCACCAACTCCCGTAATAATCGGAGACTTTACACTCGAAGTTGTAGACGAATATATATACCTAGGACAAACTATCCAGTTAGGTAGGTCCAACTTCGAGAAAGAGGTCAATCGTCGAATCCGACTCGGTTGGGCAGCGTTCGGGAAGCTACGACACATATTTTCGTCCAATATTCCGCAGTGTTTGAAGACGAAAGTCTTTGATCAGTGTGTGTTGCCAGTGATGACATACGGTACTGAAACGTGGCCGCTTACAATGGGCCTCATAAGAAGGCTCAAAGTCACCCAAAGGGCAATGGAGAGGGCTATGCTAGGAGTCTCTCTGCGTGATCGGATTAAAAATGAGACCATCCGCAGCAGAACCAAAGTAACCGAAATAGCTCTCCGAATCGCTAAACTCAAGTGGCAGTGGGCGGGGCACATTGCGCGTAGAACCGATGGCCGTTGGGGCGGGAAGGTTCTTGAGTGGCGGCCACGTACCGGAAGACGTAGCGTGGGTAGGCCCCCCACAAGGTGGACCGATGACCTGGTGAAGGTCGCAGGAGTCCACTGGATGCGGGTGGCGCAGGACCGGTCATTGTGGCAATCTTTGGGGGAGGCCTATGTTCAGCAGTGGACGTCTTTCGGCTGATGTGATGATGATGATGATGTGATAAATGAATACTACCGATCTGCTCGATTTTCCTCCTAAACTATAAAAAAATCAGGGTGTAGACTTTTACGCATTAACATCCCAATTCTAGTCTATTTACCTCACACCAAACTTCAACTATCAATTATCATACAAATTTCACAATATTATTAATTTTCACATTACTTTTGCCATGACTTTATGTGATAATAAAGAAATTGATTAACCCATATCTGTATTATTTGAAGAGCAAAATCCCGCTAATCCCAAATATTTTTCTATGATTGAAACCAACTATACAATTATACATATATATAATTTGTGGGAATCCGTGAAAGACAATACCCATATTATAAATATTAGATGCTGCGTACCAAAAAAAAGTCCGAACGAGAAGCAGGCGCTTTATCAACCTTAACAACGTCTGCTCTATTTAATCTCAATATTAACTGAACAAGCACGTACATGTATGTTCTAGTAAGTATGAAGACGATATTGCAATGCCTTTAATTGCCAGTTGGGGTAGCGCTAAATGTAGCCCAGTCTGCCACGAAAAGCCTACAAGTAAATATTTTACCTTTCAGATCCCGCTGAAGAACGGGCAATGCACAAAAAGACCTGTACCAGCGTGCACTAAAATCGGCCAGACCGGAGTCCTTCCAGGCAGTCCCAATCACTACTACGTCTGTCGCATGAAGCACAACAAACTACAACCACAAATATTCCTGTGTCCTCACGGCTGGTTCTTCGTCGAGGGATTTTGCAGACCAGAACCTGATGTCAAAACAACCACTGAAGCTACAACAGAGGCCTTGAAACCCACTGAGTGGTCTAGATTGGAGAGTTTATTTTCCACCGAAAAAGCAACTACATACAAGGCAGATACCTTCTTGGCTGATAAGTTTGATTTAGATAATTATGAGGTAGCAGAAGAGGAGCAGAGAACGACAGCAGATTCATGGGAGAGTAATGCCTCTTGGTAGAATTAACTATGTATATCAATGTTGTTAGGTATCTAATTGACAAAATGTAGATTTAGTAATATTTTAATCTAATAAAAAATAGATAGCTTGGACATCGTTATATTTTTATGTATCTTTCTTCCTAAGTAAAGCTTTTTACAAAATGCTCGGTTTTTTTTTAATATTGCGAATCTAAAACAATAAATTTCGAGCATTTGCGTCTGTTCAGCCTAACGAATCTTGCTCGAAAAAAATGCTCTGTATCTGTCACTTCAATTGTATGTATAGTCGACGTCAAAGATATCATTACGGTTTATGCACTAAAAATATATTTACACGACCTTAATGTTAAGGCAATAAAGTTGTGTAAATATATTTTTGGCACCTAAACCACAACGATAGCTTTGACGTCGACTGTACCTATCATTGAAGGTACAGATGTTCGTGGTAAGTGTACTGTATTATAATATATTTTAAGATTTGTTTTCCAATTATCTGATCATTATTTTTAAGCGAAACCTTGATGAGCAACAGAGATAGTAATAGGGTTCCGTTTGTCACCTTTTGGGTACAACATAGCATATTGCTAATCTATAATTATGTTGATTATAATAATAAATCAAAATTATTAATTATTTTTTGAATTATTATTTTGATTTGTACTTTTTATTTTTCCCCAGTAGTCACACTACTTAATAGGTACTATATAAATTATAAATATTAGATGTGAGCCGCGAAAGCTGAGTACGTGGGTTCGATCCCCACCTCGGACATTAGGTGATCTTGGTCGTTTTTCTTTCGTATGTGACATCTAATATTTATAATTTAACTACTACATGTTTAAAAATAAATCATTCTAATTAATAAAATAATGCTATATCTAAGAAGTGTGGAGCTTAGTCCATCTCTGCAGTAGAGGAGAGTCCCACTTATCTACTACCGCCTTCAGGATGCTGTTGGAACTGCCCCGCCAAGTTTAATAAGGAGGCACATCGCTTTCTCATGATTGCATCGAACCCGTCTAATTGCGCCTCCGTAAACATTACCGAGGCGCTGCAGTAGCGAGGCAGACCCATCAACATCCTGTAGGCATTATTATATTGTACTCGTAGGTCGCTGTACGCTCGCTGCGTAAAGCTACCCCACAGGCTGCAAGTGTAAAAAGTTTGGCAGTATGCTTTGAATAGCGTTACCTTTACTGGAACTGTACAACGAGCAAACCTGCGGCATAGCATATTGCAACGAACGGCCAGCGCCCTACGCTCTCTTTCAATGTCAATGTTATCGCTGAGATCTTCAGTCACCCAATATCCTAAATATTTTGGTTTAAAAACCATTACCTCACTTTTTTTAACATTATATTTAAGCCCATGATTCACATCGTATTTTTGACATATATCTTGGGACATCTTACACAAATCGACTTAGTCCCACGGTAAGCTCAATTAAGGCTTGTGATGTAGGTATATAAATATAAGTCTCTGTAATGCTCTAATTGAAGGGCTCAGCAGCACCATATCATCAGCGTAGTTCAAATTATTTATGCATACTCCACCTATATGACATCCAATCTTAGTGCTGCTAAAGCTCTTCGATCAGACTATTTATGAAAATAGTGAACAGTCTGGGGGAGGTTAGGCCTCCCTGCCTTAAACCGCATTGCAACCTGTACTCCTCAGAGAACGTTCCTGTTATCTGACCTGATTTTTCTGGTTGCTATACCAGTATTCCAATATCGCTATTATCTCTGATGGCAGAGTCGTATCTCTCTTTAGTTTATCCCACAGCAGATTATAGGATACCAGATCAAAAGCTTTTGATAAATCTAAGAATGCAGCAAATACGGGTGTTTTTTTGGTCGTATAGTACTGTACAGTCTGCTTGAGGCAAAGAATAGCACTTTCCGTAGACAAACCTGGCCTAAACCCAAATTGCGCATCGTTGAGGGATGAGTGCTTTTCTATTTGCCTATCAAGCAATTATAATTTTAGTCTAAAGCCTAATGAAAACCTAACAATAAAATAAATCATGTTTGTGACGAGTAAGGATGACTCGGTGACAAAAATCTTGAGTTTCCCTTTATTATAAATTATAATAGCAGTGATCAATTTTTAGTATCCTAGAGAAGATCAAGATGTTTTAAATGTTACAGTTTCTACATGCGGAAAGTCCCAAGGATATTTTGCGTAAAATACGTCTGATAAGCAATAAGTATAAATAATTCCCAGTCAAGTAACTCGAAGATACTGGATATCAAACAATACGTACACACCAGACCTATGAGTATATATATATTAACCAGTAAAACTGACGGCATCTCAGACTTTAACCAAGCGTCCTAGCATCAGTTTGAAAGCTCCAGTCTAATGGGAAAAATGAATACTTTCCTAATCGTTGTGTGCGTTTTGGAGATTGTTTCGATCGTCAGAATCTCCGGTGAGTATAAAAATCGAGTTTTTTAATTTCTGATATCGAGTGTTGTCTGGTCAAACCCGATAAGTCGAGATAATAAAATTGTTCATTGAAATAACAAACCTCATAGGTGTCATAATAGTTCGTATTTCAAAAAACGCTTTGCTTGACTTTTCGCGTTTCACCAGGCAACACTCGATAATAGTTTTTTTTTATTGCATACAGGAAAAATGTTTGGGATAAATATAGAAATATAGAATCATACTTATAGATTCTGAAATATATAAATCAGGAATAATTAAATGTCTCCTCAAACATGCTTCTCGTGCTTAATTACGTATTTTCTATGTATAATATGAAGTTAAACTCGTCACCTGCCCAACCTAAAACCTTGCAGGGTATACAGAGTGATCAATCCAAATGGGTCAATATGGAGGTTTTGGAAACCATAACAGATAGCGAAATCTTATCTTAGGAACCATGAGAAATTATTTTAGTAAAAAGAAAAACTGCATTAGCCCCTCCGAAAGATGTCGCGCCATAGTCCATGCTTCTATTTTTTGTTGCAGCATACAAATTGGAGCCCCGCACCAACAGCTTTTACAAGTTCCATACAGACAGTCAGAGCTGGCCTAGCGCATTGGCCACCTGCGCACAAGAGGGGGGATACCTGGCTATCATCAACAGCGACACTGAAGCTCTGGTTTTCAAGGAGTTGTACGAAACAACCAATGCAAGCCTAACAGAACACATCTATGAGAATGTCCTGTTAGGGTTTACTTATCGGGAAGATGTTAAAGCTTGGGTCACTATTCAGGGTGAGATTTTGCTAAATTTTCTGTTGCTAAAGCAGATTTCACATTGTTCAGACATGTAGAACTCTATAAATTCAGGTCATTTACTTTAGTAAGTTGGATAGCGGATTTAATCTTCTCATCATCATCATCATCACCTCAGCCATAAGACGTCCACTGCTGAACATAGGCCTCCCCTCTGGACCTTCACATGTACCGGTTAGATGCGACCTGCATTCAGCGTGTCCCGGCGACCTTCATTAGGTAGTCTGTCCATCTTGTGGGTGGACGTCCTACGCTGCGTTTGCCTAGCCGTGGTCTCCACTCGAACACTTTTCTACCCCATCGACCATCTGCTCTGCGTGCAATGTGGCCTGGCCATTGCCACTTCAGCTTGCTAATCCCGAGGGCTATGTTAGTAACTTTAGTTCGCCTACGGATCTCCTCATTTCTGATTCGATCACGCAGAGAAACTCCGAGCATAGCCCTCTCCATAGCTCGCTAAGCGACTCTGAGTTTAGACATGAGGCAGATGGTGAAGGACCACGTTTCAGCGCCATAAGGCATCACTGGTAACACACATTGATTGTAGACTTTCGTCTTAAGGCACTGAGGTATGCGGGACGAAAAGATATCGCATAGTTTCCCGAGCGCTGCCCAACTGAGCTGGATTGGGCGGTTGACCTCCTTCTCGAAGTTGGACCTACCTAATCGAACTACTTTACCTATAGGTAAATGTACGAGTCAACAACTTCGAGTACCGAGTTTTCAACAGAAACCGGGTTGGGCACAACATTGGCATTTGACATAACTTTCGTCTTATCCATGTTCATTTTCAAGCCCACCCGTTGAGAAACTCGGTTAAGGTCATCGAGCATTTTGCTGAGTTCCTCCATCGACTCTGCCATGACTACGTATCTTCTCATGCATATTATTAATTGGCTATGTAAGGTTTTTCAAAGTTATAAATATTATATTTTTCCCAGATACGACGGCGTCTTGAGGTTCAAGAAAATGCGGCTCTTTGATTTTTATTTCCTATACAGGGTGTTTGGTTAGCGGTGTAGGAGCTTTTAAGGGCTTAAACTACAATAAATTTTATCGATAAATTACCATACATTTTTTTGTGCCAACGATAATCAAATGGCGGCCATTTTAAAATTTCAAACAGACGAATACGGGCGCACGTGATATTTCTGGAATTATACGTTTGTTATCGGTCCTATCCCTGCAAAAAAAATCTTGTTAGAGAGCTCATTAGATAAGCAAACGAATTAAGATAATCATTTGACTCAACTATTTGAACAACAAGGCTAAAAAAAATTTTTTTTAATTAAAAATAGTAAAAATTCACCTTAATTTTTCAATTAATTTCATTATGCATGAAAACTAGGTCGTTAAGATAAGTTTTTGGTGTTTTTATTTATTAGTACAGTATGTTAGCTAAAAAATAACACCATAATTACAGTTATACCTTAAGTACTTTAAGAATTACAAGTGCTATCTATTTCTGGTCCATTTTCATTTTTCATTCATAATTTTCACTAAAAGAGAATTAGACACAAAGGTTTGCTAATACACGATTCGTCCGATTCATTATAGTTGCCTACAGCGTTCTATAGGTAATGAGTTTATTTTCACTAATTACTTATTACTAATTTTAAATTATTATATGTTATTTGAATAAAATATTGGTCATTGGATAATGAGTTAGTTAAAATAGTTGAGTAGCCAACTCGATGGATATGTATTTAATTATAATTTTGTGTACCTACGTAATATTAATTCAAACATTACTATTGACGAGTACAAAAAATATTCCATATCTTTGCAACTCGTTTTATTTACAGGACAAACTATCAAGGATGCCGGTTACGACAAATGGGATATCGACCAGCCCGACAATGAATCCGCTCTTTGCGGTGGCATGTTCGAAGACGGTCTTCTGGACAACTTGCCTTGCTGTGAGGAACGCCCGTTCATTTGCGAGAAAGACCCCCATAGAAATAATATTTCTGCTAAATCAGAATCAGCCACAGAATCAGAGTCAGAATCCACAACCGGAATTGCATTTGCATAAGTTTATGTTATGTTTCCTATAACTGAAGATTACCTATCGATGACCCAGCTAGTGACATTATTATATTCATTATTCCTTAAATAGCCGCGTAAGGCCCAATATACATTACAATGCAATTTAAACCTTTCATAGACTCATTAAATCCGCATTTTTTTTGTTCGATTGATTTTGCAAATAAACGAAATTCACCGCTATTCCTTACAACACAAGGTCCGAAATAAGATTTAAAGGAAATAGTACCTATGGTAGGCTTTACGAGGATAGTATTGATTAAGATGAACTGATTGTTTTGCATTTACAGTACCTACTTATTAAAATAATATCGAACCGGGTTACTGACGTATTTAAAGGTGCATGCAGACCAAAAGAGCATTCGCTGTTCCATCCCCCTACTCTACGAAATTCGATCGTTATACGAAACGTGATTCGTTGATTTCGTAAAGTGGGGGATAGAACAGCGAATGCTCTTTTGGTCTGCATGCACCTTGAGTCGATGATTGCCCGACATGTTTCGACCCATTAAGGGGGTCCTCGTCCGGAGCACACTCGGCCAAAACGCGGCGCGTACTTTTGGTTGAGTCTCACGTTAGTTATCATTCTAAAATTTACAGTACTTGTATACTTGTAAATTGTCATGCCATGCTATTTTTTATCTAATTACCTATATTACATATGTAAATAAATAAATAAAATCATCAATCTAATTATACTTTTAATCATTATTCTAATTATTTTAATAAGTTTTAACCCCTTACCCCACGTAGTTTATATAGATGGCTTTATATGAAACTTATTTTAACTTGGCTTGGTAAGATTTTACAGACTATACCTACATTTAAACATAACCGTTTTCAGAGGCGAATTAATCTTATAGCAGAATTAGCATATGAAAACGGGCCCATTATGAAAAGTTAATCTTCTAAAGTAAAAAATATAGGATCAAATCACATCATCAGCCTCTTTCAGTCCATTGCTGGGCATAGGTATCCTATTAACTATACAAATACAAATATATTATTTCCAAAAAAAGATAAAGAAACATCACGTTTAGGTACCTATACTGTCCCCCACACTAGGCGGTGCCTATCCCGTGGGGGAGGTTACAATTTACAGAACAGGAGTAACATACGTTTTACGGCTAGCGGTAACAATACTATATTTAATGAATTAAATTACAAAATAAGGACGGAGATAGGTGACATTATAACTTAAATACAATTCTAGAATACTAAAACATTAGAAAGAAAAATAAAACAAATCTAAAAGAGAATGTGATCATTATTACATAACTTGAGACTAGTTTTTGTGTATTGGTAGGTGTGTGTGTGTGTGTGCGTTAGTTTGAAACCTGTACAATGCGTTCAGTCTCAGTGTAAGATGCACCAGAACTTTGCATAAGAGTTTCTTAGTTCTAATCTGTTGTATATACGTGGGAACAGGAATACTGGAAACCGGCGTGCAAATGAAGTTTTGACAGAAGTAACAGGTATTTTGTAGATACGGTTTTTTAGTAAAGAATTGTAGTTCAGTGAGCTTAGAACGGACTTGTGAACATGCTGTACAACTCTTGACAGATATAATTTGCGAACACTGAGTGGTCGAGTTTCATTGAACAAAGCATCGGTGGGATATCTAATTGGTTTTTCAGTGCTACCTTTAAAATCGCTCTTTGTGCTCTCTCTAATTTCATTAAAACGGTTGATGAGGTTCCCCCCAGGCTAGAATGCAGTAATTTATAATTGATTTATAATTGTTTTTAATAAACTGATGTCAGCTGACTCTCGGAGCATTTTCATTGTATGAATTAGTTTGCGAACACGGCCCGACACAGTAGCCACGTGCTCTCTGAAGTTCATCTTTTCATCGATAACTATCCCAAGATACTTAATTGAGCTTGCTCTGGATATGTAGTCGCAAGTGCAATGTTCAGTTTGAGAGCAGCTGTGGAGCCGAAGATCCCGCTGGTGTCTCGGCGCCGACGCAGAGGTTTTATGAAAGCAAAGGAAGTTTGTTTTTGCCGTATTAAGTGTCAGAAGATTTCGTTTTAACCACCTAGACACCATCGCGAACCCAAGTTCAACACTATTTAGGACATTTCCCTATGAGACGTCGTGGAAAACAATAGCTGTATCGTCGGCGTAGCACATTATGTCTGCATTCTTTATATTTCATTGAGAAATGTCATTGATGTATATCAGAAAGAGGGTAGGTCCTAAAATGCTGCCCTGCGGTACGCCAAACGATACCGCTCTCAGGTCACTCCGATGTTCGCCAACTGGCAAACCATTTTAATGTGGTTCCACGAACTCCATAAGCTTCCAGTTTTCTGAGTAGGATTGGGACGGAGACTGTGTCAAACGCTTTTGCAAGATCCAAAAGACGCCGACACAGGCTCGTCCCTCATCTAAATGTAACGCGATAGTCTTTGTGAGAAGGTTAACTGCTTCTTCCGTTGATAGTCCCTTACCTATGCCTTAACTATGCGTATTGACGCTTTAGGAGGTGTGCCCACTATTCGTGATGGTACTACCTATCATTATTCTTCTATAAACGCAAAAACGGGATGATTTGGGGTGGTGACAAGTGGATTCTTACTGCCGTCACCAAGCGGCAGAAAAAAGATGATGTATCTAATAGTAAGCTATAATACTTATCCCACGGATCAATCGTCTTTCAAGGGGTTTCATGTACTTCCAGCATGAAGACACTGCAATTATTAGCTGCAAATGTATAGGGTACTTGTCTGTTTTGGGGCTGGATGTACTGTATTTTATACTATAAACAAGGATCGTTTTATAAAATTTAATATAATATACCCACGTTTTGAGTTATTCGAAACGGCACTGATTTTATTTTTATTTAATATAATATTTTTTCCATTGCTCATGCTCGGAAAGTGGGTTGTTGTTTATCTATGATACGGGTGGAAAACGATGCATCGCGGACCTTGGGTTGCAATAAGATATATTATGTTCCTATTAGTGCTAGCCTTGTAAAATTGTAAGCACCAAGCCGAACAAAGTGCCAACAATACTCTTATTTAGAAACTAATTCGAAGATATTAGTTCTTGGTTTCTTGTTTTTGTAGCGATAATCGTAAGTTAAATATGTCAATTCATTAAATTATTTTAATTTTTCGGTTAAAATTCAAGTGTTTTGGTTTTATATAGCGGTGACCAAGAGGAACAAACCTATCAAGTTTTTTTTTAATTTTAATACACGTAGGTACCTAAGCGACGGAATAATGTTATACTGCCATATTATGAATTTATACTTAAAAATAAATTCTTACGTAACTATTACATTCAATTAATATTTTTATGTTTTTTTATTTCCTCTCATTCGTAATGAAAAGTAGAGTGTTTAACTCGGGTGAAAGGCACCCTTCGTTAACAAACTACTATTGCTTAATGAAACTAAAGACGTTTAAAACTTTCAGTTGTGAATAAAATATTTAAAACCTTTTATAAGATAATCAAAAATTACATTATAAGTTTATTGTGATCGGATCATGGATGCTATTTACTGGGAGTTCCGTATGTTATCCTTATCACGGATATGACCAGAAATCTTAAATTTATGGTCAAGATAAATAAATAACTTTATAATCATCGAGGGAGCTTACAATGACGCAGCACATAAATCGTCGATGCAATGGTGGAATTTGTTCAAGTTATAGTTGTAGAAAATAGTTATAAATTGGTGCTATAGAATTTATTACCTATAATAAAAAATAGAAGCAGTCATTAATCGAAACCCTGCATGACTTAGATACCCTCCGAGATTTTGTACATTTAAAATGAATTTATATTTGATGAAAATGGTTCGTAGAAATGGACAGTCTTGTATTTTTCAACATAATAAATAATGTTACGACACATGGATGTCAGATGTTAACGGATTGACAACTTAAAATGTTTAAAAAATATTTGAATGTCACTATAATTCTATAAATAGGACAAAATCATAGGATAGGTATATTAAATTTTATATTATTATTTCATTCTTAGTAAGTCGCATACAGTAATATCGATAAAAAATAAAGTCACGAAAACAAGCTTATTGCGCCGAACAAATTAATAGATTATTAATAGAAAATTTATGAATATAATTTATAGTCGACTCACTAATACTGTGAACGCCAATCTTTTGGCGCAGCGTGGTGATGTGGCGATTATGGGCATTATCTCCTAAGTAATATACCGTAGATACCTACATACGCAAAAGTATTAGGAGAAGCCTATGTTTAAATACCAGTAGGCTGAAATATATTGATGATGTGATATGAAATTCACATGTTATAAAATGTAACATAGCAACTTTACAGTGAATGTAATAAGAATAAAATTCTGCTTGATGTTGATGCAAGGATCGGACAAACGCCTGTCATTTTAAAAACATAGCCCTGTCCCGTACAGTAGAGACTTCCTTATCTTATGATGTTAACTTTTTTCATTTTATAAGGTATTTTTAAAAACACGACATATAAGAACACACAAGAAATACGCAGTTATAGTAAGTCTCTTATAGTTGATATCATTTGTAACCGTTATAAAAAACCCCGGTTAATTTTGAAACATATATTATGTTTCAAAATTAAGTTCGAAATTAAGTTCGTTCGACATTCAAGTTTGATAAGCTCCTATCTATAAAATACATTTATTTCAGCTTTATATTTTATGTGGACCCGTTAAGGTTGATAATTAATACGATATGTCTAAATTCGATTGCAAATATATAAGGCGGAGATAGTTCACCCGATTCAGTATACGTTTTACTATTAAATCGGTACGTGCAAGAAGAGCTGAAAAATGTGTTATTTGCACTTGTTTTTTGCGGTAGCATTATATTTTACAACAGTTGGTGAGTTCAAATCTATTTTTTTTTTATTAATTGACTTCAAAAAAAGAGGAGGTATGTTGCTCGAACAACATACAGTCATACATACCTCCGTATCTTCGAGAATCGTGTCCCTATTTTCATTTTATTTAATTAAAGGCGCCGTAGTTGTGTCATTATGCCCATGGACAATACATAAAATTTTGATACAACATTACGTAGCGGTATTAATTATTCCAAATAAAAATGATTTCATTAAAGTACCCAGGCTGCGCCTTCCGGCACGTGGCCGCCACTCAGGCACCTTATTAAATATTGTATCGATTAACAAAAAATATTTTTGTTGCAGATGGGAAGGTAATCCAAACCAATGACTATGTGCGTTACGCGGAGGCGCGAGTTTGGTTGAAGTTGCATCGAAGTCCAGCTGCTTGGCGAGACGCTCGTCTCACATGCTTCCTGGAAGGTAAGGTCCTGGATATTTTAACGACAAACGGGTCTTAATCGATCAAGACCAGGTAGTTCGCGATACCGGCGCAGCTCGTAGGTGTTGATACATTTTCTCGCCAGTCTGCCTACGTCCACGGGTGTAACGTCATGCTCGAAACGTCAGGATAAAATTAAACGTAAGTTTACGCGATTAAGACCCGTTTGTTGTTAAAATATGAGTGATCATCGTGAAAGTTTAAATCAATATAAGGTCCTGGGTGTCAAGGATCGCGATTTGGTGACGTATAATGTCAAGAACAGGACTGCACACTCTTTTCCTTATATAAGATGTTTTCAAATTAGTTACCGATACCTTAAGGTATGCAGGTGTACACGACATAACTTACTATATGGGACTCATATCGAAATCTTTAAAAAAATAGCCTTTCCGTACAAAGCGGTCCCACCGGCTGATCAAAATTTTCAATAAGTGTTTTTTTTTTCGAGATTTCGAATGTTGTTCGTTATCATGAGTCATGAGTCTATGATATCGATCGGTAACTAATTGGAAAACACCTTAATTCTTAATACCTTAAATAGGTAAATAGGTTTACCTAATTTTTACTTGTAACACACTCGACTCTCGAAACATGATCTACGAGTCACTACTCACAATCCACATTAGAAATCAAACCTGTAGATCAGCATTACAAGGTTTACAGCTGTCGCCATGGTCTCCCGAGGTATCGAGATAAAGAACTACCACCATCAAACTTCACGAAGGGACTTGTAGTAAATCGCTGCTGGGTTTCGTGAAACTAGGGTTAGGAAAATGCTATCCAGTCACGCAAAATCTGCATTTGGCCACAATTTAATCCACGTCGTTTTCGGAAACAGGAACTGTTTTAGCAGAATCGGCGATGTACTCGTACCTACCTATTGTGGATGAACTTCGGCTTTTGTAGAGATAGCAATGCTCGATCGTTATGTTGATAATGTAGTGAATCATGTTTTTCCATCACAAAGGATAATATATATTTTAATTTTTAATTTTACGACATAATATTTCGTCTTATACAATAAATTGTTTAACACTTAAGTAGCTACATAAACGATGTATTTTTTAAAGGTGCTACACTCGCTTCTCCAGAAAACGAAGTAATGCTGAGCGTCATGAACGATATGATGTCATCGAGCTGGGGAATATCACACATTTTCACAGGGATATATGACGTGTTGTCTATGGGAGCGTTAGTGTCTGTTGAAGGTAATAAAAAAATATATTCTTGATTTTGATCACTGCATAAAAATTATGACAATACCGGATCGACATAAAAAGTAATCTAGTTTTTAAACGTGTCGACAATTTGCAGGGATACCTTTGAAGGACATGCCGGTATCGTTTGCACCCACCAGACCAAAATTTGGCAATAATAGGATCTGCTTAAGCATGCACCATCAGGGAATGCTAGCAGACAACGACTGCAGTGACAAACTGCCCTACATTTGCTATAAAAAAGATCCGGAGCCGGCCCCCAGCTGTGGTTTTGAGGACAATGGTAATCATATTAAAACATTTAGCGAACCAAGTTATCTTAATGGTGGACGGATCACTTCGACCCATTGGGATCTTTTGTGTATTTGGCCCCTGACCGAACCGGGTTACTCACAAAATTTAAGTGGACACGTTTCAACACATTAAGATGATTCTGGTCAGGAGTACCCTTGACTAAAACCCGACATGGTATTACTGCTACTTGCTCCTGACGAGAATCCTCTTAGTAGGTCGAAACATGTGTTTGACAAATCATGTTACGGGTACCTAGTATACGATTAGGCCGATACTTTTAAGACTTTATTAAATTATCTAATATTATGTACACATTTTGGATACTATTTTCAACTGCACAATGTTAGGGTTCCGTAGCCAAAATGACAAAAACGGAACCCTTATAGATTCGTCATGTCCGTCTGTCCGTCCGTCTGTCCGTCTGTCCGTCTGTCACAGCCGATTTACTCGGAAACTATAAATGCTAGGGTAACGAAATTTGGTAAGTATACAGCGTGTGTATTTGATACGGGCGAATATTTTTGTGGCGATTACTATCGGACCTAGGGAACCTATTTACATAAATTTATTTTAGAAATTAAGGTATTTTTTTTTTCATACAAAATAATTGAGCCCGCAATGTATTGCATCCACTGGTAGCCACATTACTTAAAGTAGACATAAGTATCTAAACGTCATACGAGTCTCATGTAAGTTGGCCGGCATACATTGCTGCTGGGTTACACTTTAGAAAAATCGTTACACCTAATCAACAACAAAATTTAACGAAATGGTTATCTTATACGACTCGTAGGATTAGATATTATAGCTGGATTAATTATTCGCCCGTATCAAATACCCACGCTGTATGTGTTGTATGAACCGCTCCAGGATTATAATACTAAATTGTAAAAAAACTATTGGGGTGGGGGCCCTCCATACATATAACTGATGGATAGAAATTTTTTAGCTGTATATAAGCGTGTGGGGGTATTAATAGAAAGGTCTTTGAAAATGATATCAAGGTTTATAAATCTCATTTTAATTTAAACAAATCTTTTTCGAGATATCAGCTCTCAAAGTCTGAAAAATGTGTCCCCCCTCCTCTATTTTTTAAACTACTCGATATAAAATTCTAAAATAAATATATGTTATGCACATTATTAACTCTATCAACGATTTTTAGTTTGATTAAATTATCTCCTATAGTTTTTGAGGTAGGTTGATTTAACTGTATTTTTTAAATAATGAATTGATAATGGTACGGAACCCTTCGCGCGCGAGTCCGACTCGCACTTGGCCGGTTTTTTTTAGGTTGCATTTGTCACATTTAACG
>JALPQI010014472.1:0-28651 GCA_025490895.1 Thaumatotibia leucotreta | reverse complement strand
TTATTATGTAATTTCATGTACAAATTAAATATTTTATCTAAATTATAAAAAAAAACAAATAAATAAACGTGAAATGTTACTGTAGGTAACTTACGATTCCTCGCCATAGCGTTTTAACGCAGCTGTAACCCTTTTCCAGTTCTTCCTCGGACCAGAATATTTATGTTTTTTATAACAGGCTTTCGAGTTTCTAGTCATTTTGTTATAAATTCAGCAATACAATACCATTAAAAATAAAAACAAACAAGAATCTTCGAAAATTCGCTCGATTCGCCCGAAGCAAATTTTTTAAAATTTTAGTCCTGGTTGACAGGCGAAAGCACTAAGCCATACTGCCTGCTAGTCGATCGGGTAGTGAGAGTGAGTTTGGAGTGAGACTACGGCGAACATCGAAAATAATGAATACATATATATATATATATATATATATGTATTCATTATTCATAATATACAATATCATACATATATATATATATATATATATATATGTATTTATATATATATATTTATAGTAAAACCGAGGGGCCGCACATAGTGTGCCACTAAGAGGGATAGACATAGTCACTTACTACTAAGAAGAAAGTGCCACACAGGCACTTAGTGACGTATTCAACGCATTTGTCTGGCACTTACATTTAGCATCTAATGCACACACACACAAAAAATAGTGGCACAGTGATAAGGACGGACGATTATCGTTCCTTTTCCCTTCCACTAGTAAAAAGTTTCATAAGACCATCCCTTTCGTTCTTGCTATTATTATAACGTTGTCAAATTCATATTAATCCTACATTCATGAGCATAGACTTATTAATTTAATAGACCGAGTCTATTATATCTGTGGGTGACGCCAGCAATGCCTGTCAACGATCTTTGTTTGGCTATACTAGTGCACCTAAACCGCAAATAGTAAAAGTGATTAAAATAAAGCTTTTCATGTATATTTCTGTTCGATAAGTGCACGGAATGTGATAAAAGTGATGACTTGTGTGGTTCCATGGTGTAAAAACCGCCAGGGTTACCTGAATGAACAAAATAAAGACATTACGTTTCACCGGTAATTTAGTTTTGACTTGAATTTTAAAATTTCGAACCTTATTAAGGTAAAAGTAACTGAAAATCTTATTCAATATTTGTTGCCGGATACATGTGTGTAGCTTTGTGAATTAACCATTCGTATTTGCATTCGTAATGTAATTATAAATAGTGGGATTCAAATATTTGTATTGCATAGTGTTGTACTTAAGCGATCGATCGTGATATCGATAAATCTATTGATAGCCAACTCAGAAAATGAATCGATGTTTTTAATTTCCAACAGGTTTCCACAGGACACTGAACAAAGGCTAATATGGGTCAAAAATATCAAAAAGGCAGACGACTGGTGCCCTAAAAAGTATTCAAAAATATGCTCCGCACATTTTTAAGCTGTTGTTTCAGGCAAGGGCGTACCCATAAGTGATTACATTCTGACGTAGTACCCACCATATTTGGTAATCATCCAATGTCATGTCAACCAGAAAGTAAAGTAAGTTTAGTTTAATAATGACACTCATGTGATACTTGTGTAGACTGATTAATTATAAAGAAGCCATCATACGAAAATTGTTAGGTATGCTTTAAGGGATGATAAGTTCCGTAAAACATGTTATAATGAGGGTTTTCTGAAATGCCGTTCATCAGGGCGGCAGCACTGAGGCGTCAGGTGCAGAAACTTGTCTAAATTCTCAGAGCGCCTATAGTTTCGTGTTTAAATGATTTGTACAAGTTAATAAAATTATGTAAAAAAATAAAATGACCTTCTTCTAGTTAGTTGTTCTTTGAGGCTAGGTAATTGTGTTTCTTAGCGGGACCTTACCGCTAAGTGGCGCCAACTAGTGGCATACGTTTTAGACAGAACACTTCTTATGACATTTGATATTTTAATTAAAGAAAATATTTCATTAATTTTGTGATTTTATTTTTATCCTAAAGTGTAGATTTAGAAATCATGACATATTAAGGATCGCAGAAGATCGTGATTCTGGGTAGGAAATAAGGTTTATTCGCACTGTTCATCGCTACCTAATTTGGTAAAAATATTATTATTGCCGATAAAAGCATACGATGAAGACTGGACAACACTAATAGTAATGACATTTTATCTAGTCAGGTTGGTAGCATTGTTCAAGAAAAATTAAGAAAATGGAGTCGGTGATATAATTCACGACCGAGTAGAACTACCTTGTTTGTCTCTTTTTCCTTATGGAATACATGCTGAGATGGTAAAGGATGACAATAGTTTGTTCAGGTATGTCTTAATACACGGAATCTTCCCTATATTTTATGTGTGTTCATGAGTAAAACGTAGAAGACTGTCTCTTTCACGCCTTTCAAACCGATGATGCCTTCGTTACATCTTCGTTAAAATGAGACCGATGATTAAAATTTCGATTTTCGAAAAGCTTAATCCTTGTGAATATTACTTGGTGTGAATTGTGATCCAAGCCTTTAATGACGACTTCGTTGGAGTGAATTTCGATTTTCGCGGTGTAGTAGGCGATCCAAGCGATATCCAATCCAAGTGATCCAAACAAAAAAAAAACTTTTATAGTCTGTGACAATGCTTGTCATTGTCAATGTCCTTTGACTGACTAACTTGACGTTTCGTTTCTTGTATAGTGAATGTGACGCTTGTAGTTCGGTTATCGATTTGTTTAATTTTTATTTCCTAGAAAGTCAGTGAAATAGACGCTATTCTGATATTATGCTCTTCTCGTTACGGCGGCATAATCTTTAATATATCTTACATACTTCTTCAAGTGTGCGGTCACGAAAGTATAATCAATCAATAGGTTGTACGTGGGTTCGGTCCAGCAGCGATTAAGGAATACTTAGCGGTGTCATCTTACTGAATTAAATATATGCCACTTTAAGCTAAAACTAGACTAAACTAGAAGAATCTTGAGCTATGGAGGCGAGTAAAGTGTGTGAAGTGTCTGTAGAGTTTGCGACCGTAAAGGAGGAGCCTAAATGGGATCCTGTTCAGTCGTCGGCGGAACCGGAACAAAGTAAGTTTATATAAAAATAGGGTTATGCCCAGTTCACATTATTCCAGTAGCATTCTAGTCCAATCCAATCCAGTACTGGAATGCTACTGAATTAATGTGAACCGACACCGGAATGTCCCCATTCCAGTGAGCATTCCAGTCCAGTGACTGGAAAGACCATCAACTTTTCATTCCACCTCACCTCCAGCGGCACTGGAATAATGTACACAGCCATTCCAGTTCCAAGCCAGTGCTAGGTCATTGTCACAAATGTGTTTCCAATACGTAAACCTAGTCAAGATGCACACAATTTGTATCGAAGCATTAGCATTATCTGCAATCGCTAGCAACTTGGCGTATTTGTCTAGCCAACATGCCAATTTTGGCATTATGCGCTTAGTTGTCACTCCATGCCACTAAAAACCGAATTTTAGTCTATGTTTTCACTTCGAGAAACGTTATCGGGCGTATTATGGCGCCAAAAATAAAAAGTGACATTACAGACAAGGACAGTGCACCAAATTGAATATTTTGGTAAGTAATTAACAATTTATGATCTTGTGTAGATATTTTAACTTTCTTAAACTTTTTCTCGCAGAGAAGTAATTTTAGAATAATATCTGAATCCGAAAATGTAGATGCACTGTTTATATCAACAATGTATCCTCATCAATGCAAGACACTTTGTTTTGGATAAAAAACCACATTTCAGCAATCACTATACATAGGTTACATTTAGGGCTCGCGGTCGTGTCCGGGTTTCGTGTCAACGTTTCTCATACCCGTGTTCGTGTTACACGTACACGGGTTTCTGACCCGATTTACACGGGTAATTAAAGTCCGTGTAAATAATACCCGTCTGCAGGGGTACACGGATACACGGGTATTATTTACACGGACTTTAATTACCCGCGGGTTCGGGGACGTCTTTGACGAGAAGCGTACGAATGGGTCGTGGGTCTTAAGAACTACCTATAGTACAAAAAGATAAGCGGAAGGCTAAATATACCTTAGTCAAATATACCTTATTACGTAACATCTGTTAGTCGAAATTTATAAAACATTAATAAAAAAGTTATATCGGCTGACCTTTCCTGAACAGGTAGTGTTTTGTAGTGTCGAACGAAGCTGTTACATTCAATAATAGACCTTATTTGCATTTGCTCAAATTATTTCGAACCCATTTGGTTCGGTCTTAAGTACCCGGGTACCCGGGTAGCACGCGGTTTCGTGTAAACGGTATCCGTGTATTGAACACGGACACGGGTACCCGGCGGGTTCGTGTAATTCGGGTTCTTAGTACCGTCGGGCTTAGGAACACGGGTATCCGGTTTGGCGGGTTACACGTGTACCGTGAGCCCTAGTTACATTACACTTTAAAGTATTCGACATATTTTCACTTAAAGTATTCAACATATTTTCACTTAAAGTATTCAACATATTTTCACTTAAAGTATTCAACATATTTTCACTAGAAATTGCCGATCGCGTCAAACTATGCGCCATTGTTGAGCGCGCGCACGAGACTGATGAGACTATGTTCTATACATCTTCCCCTCACTAGCTCGTAAAGCGCTCTTTTATCTTTTAATACGAGCGGGTAAAAACGCATCTTATTCATATGTGAGGCAAAGTAATTTGACCTTGCTCTAATTCCTATGGCCCACTAAAGCCTAGTATAAGTGGACCTCTATGAGCGTAGTAAACATGTGCAATCGGAGCTCACATGTTAAAGGTAGTGACTTTGTAAGCCATTAATTGGCTATATTTCAGTATCAGGGTCGCGTTTTATAAAGTTACAGTTTACAATTTTGCTGTTTGCTTCTCTTTCTAGCCAATATGTGCGTGCGTTAGAGAGGCAAACAGTGAAATTGTAAAATATAACTTTATAAAACGCGACCCAGAAGTAACTCTACATTGAGTTTAAAAATATTTTTTTTAAGTTAATTTACATTTGGATGAGATTTGTAATCATATTTCCTCGCGATAGTGAGGGGAAAAAAGTTGTATTATACTTGGTGGCAAAGTTTATTCAACTATCGTGCCTTGAGACCTTCACAATGCTAAAGATTCCAGTTTTTGCTAGTGATTCAAATTTTGGAGTCTTGCTAGCTCAGATCTCAATATTGGCACAACAGAACAACAACTTTGCCCCCTTGTATAATGAATAACTATTGACTTTTATCAAATACTTGTTGCTTCTATCATCAATTACCTCATAGTATTAGATACTATTTAAAGTATTCAATCCATGAGTATGATATGATGAGTTCATGATAACCTTAGTAAATAGTAATCCCAAAAGTGCCGTTTATTTTAATTAGGTATCTATATTTTTAGAAATGTTCTCACATGAGATACCAAGGGCAAGAGCGACCCTAGAACAACAATACACTCTTATAGAGTATATGGAAAGGTATGTACTATTTATATTGTAAATACTGTTTGAATTTATTATTATTTTATTTTAGACATGCAGCTAAAGCTGGTACGTCTAAATCATAGTTCACATAAGGGAACATACCCATACTACGTGACCTGTTTAGGGGGGGGGGGGGGAGGGGGTCCGTCAAAGTACCACTCTTGGTCACCCGCCCTGTCTGGTATCTTGTCACGTGACTTTTGGAAAACTCGAGCTGATGACTTGAGCTTTTTTAACAAAAGTAAATTTACAGGCCTCTGCCTGTACTCTCCTTTTTAACCGCCCTTGATCCATTAATAAATGTACTAAAATACATATAACATTTTTAAAATCAAAAGTACAGTTCTACAATTTAAATTTACTATTTAACCTACGCCTGCATTCGTAGTACGCGTTTTCAAAGACCAAAAAATACTACGTGAAAACTAGGAGGGGGGGGGGGGGGGTCTTGGCATATACTACGCTTGGTCACCAAAGGGAGGAGGGGGGGGGGGGGGGGAACGCTTAAAAAAGGGTCACGTAGTATGGGTATGTTCCCTAACACGATTTCACTGTTTGAACACTGTCTATTTTTGACTGATTAACACTGGTAGAGTTCACAACTTCAGAGGGTAATTTGTTTCAAGCTTGTACTATTCTGTTTGCAATGAAGTTTTTTATGGTTTTTTTAAAGGAGAAAAACTTAAATATTGTGTTTATAATGTTAAAAGGCATGGAGATATATCAAGAGGGCAACCCACCCCTCAAGGCAGAATAACGAGCGACAAATTGTGGAGTGATTTAGTGTCGCACCTCAACTCCACTTACGGCGGTGTTTATAAGGACGTCCTAAAATGGAAAAAAGTGAGTTTCTTTCTAGGTATTATGTAAAAAAAGGAGCACATTTTGACGTCAATTTGCGGAAATGTAGTCCGTGAAAACCTATTAATATATATATAATATTAGTTTGTTGTGATAGCCAGTACCTAACCATTTAATGAAAATGTTCTTGTTTTCTCTAACAATTCTCTATTTATGTATTTATTTATCACATATATTTGTACTTTGGTTGTGGCTTCCTATGTATTTATGTATCTATATGTTCCCATCGATTATATACAGCGTCGCTTAGTACCCACATCGCAAGTCTTAATTGGCTATGTAAAGTTTTCTGAAGGTATGAACATTACATTTTTCCCTGATAGCAGTGATAGCCGTCGTCTTAAGGTTCAAGAAAATGCGGCTCTTTTATTTTTATTTCCTATAAATTGTTAATAATCTTTTTTTAAGTTAGTGAGGTGACATTTGTGCAGTTTTATGGATGAACAGAGCCTAATGCTTTCGTCCGCAACAAGTACAATGGAATAGAAAAACAAAATGAATGACAGGAAAGACAGGAATGTCATTAATGTTGACAAACTTTTTTTTCTATTTCATCGTACTGATTGCGGACGAACGTATCCATAACGCCGCGGCCACGACATCGGTCTAAGGCGACCGGCTTAGCGGAAAACGTATGGTGCTCCCTCTCATACCCATATCGGCATCCCGCTCCCACTCATGGATTCGCTCGCCGCTGTTAGCCTTAGACCGATGTCGTGGCCAGGGCATAAAACTGCAAAAATGTCATGTCATTCACTTAAAAGAAGATTGTTAACTAATTATAGGACATAAAAATAAAAGAGCCGCATTTTCTTGAACCTTAAGATGACGGCTATCAGGGAAAAATATAATATTCATACCTTTAGAATGTTTACATAGCCAATTGAGCTTACCGTGGGACTAAGTCAACTTGTGTAAGATGTCTCAAGGTATTTATTTATTTGTTATTAGTTAGGTTAGGTAGGTAAGGTTTTGCACCAACATAGATAATAAATCAGCCACTTAAATATACCTTTTACTTTGATGCCGTTGGCACTAAAGCGGGTTGGAAAAATGCCTTTATTATATGATTCAAACTTTGTAACTGTTTAGGTATGGTCAGACTTGAAAACGAAAACAAAGGCGAAGGCCCTACAAATGAAGAAACACGCGAATAAAACGGGCGGTGGGCCACACAGCCGTAAAACTCTGACAGACGTTGAAGAAAGGGTCCTGGTCATTATGGGCGAAAGGGCTCTTTCTGGTAAAAAAAATGTGGAGGAAAGGGACCTTGTACGTACCTAAGTATTTAATTTATATTTTCGATGAAAGCTATTTTACTAGTTGACACATTTTGTGACAATCTTTATTTACCAAAATTACCTACTATACCTAAAGTATTCCATCCATTCCACGGAGGCCTGCGACTTCAGTAACAGCGATATTTTACAATTGTCACAGTAATTACGGTGAAATAGGCCACTGTTACGTTACCCACTTGTAGTTACTTAATTAGTCGAGATGTGTCACAGTAAGAAGTAAAATTTAAATATGAGTAAATAATTGAATTTGTAATTTACCTATATTATTACTATCCGCGTCTTTTTTATATTCTAGAGCCAGATTGAACCTCAGCAAGCTCAGGCACAGCTACCGCGAGGCGGAATTGACTACAATGGTAAGATTTCATTAATTTAGACAACGGATTGGATTACATGAACATTTTCACACCACCTATTCGAATAAGGGTCTTTTCTTCCCTGCTAGCTGGGATCAAAGTGGCACTTTTCTGTTCAAGGACTTTATATTGCCAGTCTAAAAAATTACAATGAAATATGAAAAGAAACAGTACGTTCAGAATTGATAAAAATTTCTACAGAATCGATTATTTGCATAAATATTAAATATGTGATATATCTTTTATTTTCCTCATAGGTGGTGTGAAAAGCAGTATGTGTCACACTGTATCAAAATTATTTCGTCTTGGGCGTTAACGCTTGAATCCTTCATTACGCTCAGGATTCCACTTTAGAATCCCTCCCTACGGTCGGGATTCAATTGTGGAATCCGTCGCTCCATTCAGGATTCAATATACGCCCACGCCGGAAATATACCATTTTGATCCATTGTGACACAATCTACAATTATTTTGTTAAATAATACGAATGTCTAATACTAGGTAGGTATTTTAGAAACCTGCTATTTTCTGTTTAGATGTGTAAAAGATACCTTACCTATAAGTTAGATAATTATATAAGAGGACAATTTTATTAGATAACGATTATGCTCTGTTCGGGATAGATTTGTAATACACGTATATACTTACACATAATAATCAATATATGTTAGTGAGTTCAGTAAAACACTTTGTCGTTTGCCATAAAGCCGCTTTGTCAGTGTATTCATATGATACAAGGAAATCTCCTCTTTATGGTAAGCGACAAAGTGGGACGGTTTACTAAAAACTAACACATATCGTCGGTTGACAACCAAAACTCACTAAGTAACAAATACATACTTGAAATAGATATTGTATCTTAGTTCTGATTCAATACTGACATAAGAGGTTGCGAAGAGTAGTGACAGTTTTTATAGTGAGTTTTGCTTGTCAGCCGACGATATATACCTAATCGTAAGCTACAGTATTGAAAATCGTTTCAGACGATTCCGTCCAGCACCCATGCGCGACACCACCTTTATCAACGCCGATATTTGAAATGGATGACTCAGGTCCCGGCACATCATACGCGGCGGGGCCCATGGAGGAGGACCTTTGGACGTTACCGGAGCGCCAGACCCCGCAGAGGAGTCCTGCATCGGAAGAGGGGACTCCAAGCGCCCGGGCGCCAAAAACTCGCCGTCGGCGACTCACGCAAACTCCATTCGAGCGAGCTGTAACTGAGTTTGTGGCTGTCGAACAAAGGCGATTGCAACTTGAGGAGACACGAGAACAATTACTCCATCAGCGGGAGACGGAACGACTCGAAATAGAGCGGTCGCGAGTGGAAGTCTTCCGGACTATGGCAGATGTGGGGCGTCGGGTCGCCGATGTGGGGGAGGCGTTGCTCAATTATTTGACCAGGGATGAGACTAGACACACAGAATGAAGTCCCTATACACCGTGTTTTTATTGATTTCCGTTAAATTTAAGGGAAGCTTATTTAGGTCAAAAATAATCAATTTCTCTAAGAAACTAGTGTCTTAACTCTTACTGTTATTGAGTTATTAAAAAAAATAAGTTTAATGACTGAACAAGTGTATTGTAACCTTTATTACATCCTAATGTTATTTATTTTGACATGTGCCGTCAGCAGCCGTCAGACGCCTGAGATCTTATTCTTAAGGTTCTCTCACACTTGCCATTACAATTATTACGTATGAAAACGAAAAACATTATTTTTTTACGAAATTAACACGAGCCGATATACCAGGCAACTTATATTAATGTCCCAAGTAACCTGTCCAATTTAACGGAAATCAATAAAAACACGGTGTATTATTGTCAGATGTACTGCCTACCAGGGGCCTATTGAATAACAAAATACACTCGTGGTCAATAAATACGGGTCAGGTGGATTTTTTCATAGACTGGAAAAATGCTGATTACAAATATTTAAAATAAATATTTATAATACAAGTGTAACCGTTTTTAACAGATAGTATTGGAATTTCCCTGAAGTTTTCACACACGGAAATTTATCGTCAGATGACTCCGTAGATATAAAAAAGCAAGTCATGATTAAAAAACTCTTATTACCATACATTTTAGGTGGTTTTCTTAAACGGCCTACATTTTTGTCTATACAAACCGACCTAACGACAATTTTAAAGTTTTTTTAAGTTTACTTATAAATTTAGGGAAATTCCAATACAACCTGATTTAAAAATAGATTTTATCTACACTATAAATATTTAAAAAAAAAAATTGAAATCTCAATGTTTGCATTATTTTCTATGAAAAAAACCACCGTTCGACCAGTTTCCATTGCCGGAGTGTATATTACAAGCGGTAGTCTCTTTTCTATCTCACTTATTAGAAAAAGATTTCCGCTTGTAATATTAGTTGTAATTTGTTATGCAATAGGCCCCTGGGTCGCGTTTTATAAAGTTACAATTTACAATTTTGCCGTTTGCCTATCTATCTAGCCAATGTGCGTGCGTTAGAGAGGCAAACAGCGAAATTGTAAAATGTAAGGGGTGTACCGATAAAAAACTGGCAAATTCAAATGAAAAAATCTGGTCAATATAGTTAAAAAGCTGTAATTTCTGACTTTTGTAATTTACTAGGAGGTCTTAAATTAGCTAACTTTGGTCCTTTTTTGTTGCTACTGCAATTTCAGTATTCACAATACAAGTTCTCCAGAACCCCTTCTAAATCTATTTTTCCAAGCTCTTTTTTTTTATTCCCCACTGCACGATTTCGTGTTCTGCAGAAGTGACCTATACTTCTGGTTAATCTCCATGTTTTCTTTAATATTCCCCTGCCTTGGGTGCAGTAATACTCTGTGAAAGGAATTATGTCACATATTATGTGAACATTTTATGGGTCTTTAATCAATTATTTAATCCTATACAAATCTTAGTCTCTTTGGCATAGTTTTATGAAGCGAAATCAGTGTCAAAAAGTAAGAAGGATAATATGCGTAAGTCAAAGATGTCTTAAGGAACACGGCAAGAATAGCCAGATATATTAACAACAGTCCCATAATTTAGAAAACTGCTTACAAAAAAGAAAAAAATGTTTGGAAAAGATAGTTTGGAAGAGGTTTCGAAGAAGCCGTACTGTGAGTACCTGAAATGCAGTAGTGACACAAAAGTACTACAGTCAGCTAAGTTAAGACTTCCTGGTTAATTTCCAAAGCATGAAATTATAGCTACCTAACTATATCGGTCCGATTTTTTCATTAGAATTTGCCAGTTTTTTATCGGTACACCCCTTAACTTTATAAAACGCGACCCAGTAGCTGACAAACTGTTACCACCAATTATTTTAGTGGTAACAAATAGGAAAAGTATTCCCAGCTGTTAACACTGGTAACTGGGGAGAATATGCTGTTTTTAGTTTAGATTAGTGTCTTATGTCTTTAGTAAGACAAATTAAAAATAATTTGTCCTCATTTATTAGTTTTATTACTTCCTAAGGGTTTGGCTGGGGACCTTTTCTAATGTAATTCAGTTTAATCCGAATCGCGATCAATAATACGAGTACCTATACAAGTTATAGCGGAACAATCAAATATAAGGCACCTAACACAACGGTGATTATTGTTGCAGTAGACTATAGAAAATGTAAGTTTTCTGCCCTCTTAACGACTATAGAGAACTTCGCTTACACGATCAAATATCATCATTCATCATTCCTAAAGCCCGCTTTCCAGTGACAGCGGAGCGAACTGATTAATGGCTCCGTTTCACGTTCATCGCTCGCTAAGGACTAGTATTCAGCTGACGGCTGCGAGTCACAGCAGCAGTGAAAGTTAAACGGAGCCATTAATGACTGCTCCGCTCGCAGTGGAAAGCGGGCATATGGCACTGGTCTCACCGCGAGCTACTAAGGCACTGGTCTCACTGCGAGCTACTAAGCTATGAACTATCGGCTATAAACACGAACACAAGATACGCACTCCCGTGTAAATAAAAGAGACACGGCGACACTCGCCCGGCGGTGATAGCTGATAGCTGGGCGAGTATCGCCGTGTCTCTTTTATTTACACGGGAGTGCGTATCTTGTGTTCGTGTTTATAGCTCATAGTTCATAGTTTAGTAGCTCGCGGTGAGACCAGTGCCTTAGCTATGAACTATCGGCTATAAACACGAACAAAAGATACGCACTCCCGTGTAAATAAAAAGAGACACAGCGATACTTTTCACTTACGATCAGGTGGAGTGGAGCCACTTTGTTGTGCCAACATAAAAAAAAATACTCGCCCGCCGGTGATAGCTGGGCGAGTATCGCCGTGTCTCTTTTATTTACACGGGAGTGCGTATATTTTGTTCTTGTTTATAGCCGATAGTTCATAGCTTAGTAGCTCGCGGTGAGACCAGTGCCTAACTAGGATCAAAGGACCATGCGTCAAAATGGACCCACAACCAACAGACATGAGAGTTACGATATTAAATAGGTCTTTAAATCTACTTCACAAAGTCGAATTCCATTACAGAACTGAGATATTCATATTTTCATTCAGAGTAAATACGAACTATGAAGAATCTTTGGCTAGGGTATTTAATATTTTGGAGGGTAGGCCACATTTAGTATATCTAGGTTCTACAATGGTATCCATCTTGGTGCGTATAGAACAAAATGACGTATATTTGTAGACCTATTTAATGACGTTTAGCTGTGTTGGTTCTGGGTCCGAGCTCCATACTAAATTGCCCATAGTCCTTTCATAGGTTTTAAAGAATTGTGTAGTTGACATTGTGAACTAGTTGAGACCGATAATCGGAGCTAACTTTTACACTTTTCATATGATTCCTACAAATTTTAGAATTATAAATAGGATCAATACAGAAAATAACAACATTCGACTTGGTAAAAAGTTTATTTGCATACAGGTTAACATGTTTAATGTACGTAAATAAAATTATCTTATAGGTATTTAATTCTACAAATTGGTGTGCGCAGGCAGACGTTTCGATTCGACATTATACTATAGGTACTAATCAGCTGAAGGAGAGAGTGGTGCAAATTACTGATTGTTGTTTATAATATTACTAGCGACCCGCCCCGGCTGCGCACGGGTACTATACCTACATAAAAACCTTCCTCTTGAATTACTCTACCTATTTAAAATCTCATCAAAATCCGTTGCGTACTTTAGTACATTACATCAGAGGCCGGGAAAATGAGGATTTCCGGCCATGTTGGTATATAGGGTAGGTTAAGTTAGGTTGCTTAATACCCTATCAGGGTTCATGTGATCTTTAGCTGTAAAGCCCACTGTAAAACCTTATGTAACACATGATTATGCAATAAAATGAATTATGAATTAACGAGGCCGGGAATCCGTTTTCACGCCGAGGCATGTATAGTGCTTTTCTCAAACATACAATACAATACTCTTCATTGCACACCTCGTAACATAAAATAACAAAAAAATTGAATCTTAAAGGTAGAAAAACAAACAAAGAAATACAAAAAATAATGACAATGTTGTCGAAATAAAAAAAAAAGTTACTTTGCAGGCCTAGGCCTGAAAAGTGTTATAAAATTCCATTTCCATCCCAGTGAGTTACTGCGCCCTAAAAGCGATATTTCCGAGTCTATTTTAAAGAACGTAAAGACAATCTTTCATTGCATGTTTGAGAAATATCATTATATTATTAAATACCAACCGCTTTACGGTGAAGGCAAACTGTCTTCATTTATTTACAACGTTTGAAGCAAATTATTTAAAATATCTCGCGCTTTTATAAGGTCATCATCGTACACATTGCTATCCACAGAGCTCTGACTAGCCTGGTCGTCCTCAATATCCGACCCATCGTTAGGCAGCGGTAGACGTTCACTTAAGGCCATATTGTGCAGGACACAGCAAGCAAGTGTTATTTTACTAGCCACATCTGGCTGGTAGTTTAAAGTTCTTTTTTTATTTAAACACCTCCACCGGGACTTTAGAACCCCAATACAACGCTCTATACAGTTGCGCGCTCGTACGTGTCGCTTTGTATAGGTGTCCTCCAAAGTTCCTGGGGCAGCGTTGGAGATTGGCGTTAATAGCCAAGGCCGCAACGGATACCCGGAATCACCTGAAATTAATTATAATTTAAAAATAGTAGATTTCATGCCAAGGCCGTTTAAGTGGGAAATAAAATAAATATCTTGGGACATCTTACACAAATCGACCTAGTCCCACGGTAAGCTCAATTAAGGCTTGTGATGTGGGTACCAGACGACGATATATATAATAGATAGATACATATAAATACATAGACAGCCATGACCAAGGAACAAATATTTGTGATAAATAAATACACAAATAATGCCCTCGCCGGCATTCAAACCAGGGATCGGAACCGGTTTTTTAGAAAAACCTCTAAATAGCTCAATATTTTTAAATGTTTTACACTCTTTATGTAGTATTCAAAATTAACATTAACTATTAACATCATATTTTTAAATTACTCCATTAACAAAAAAATTATAAACCGAAGAACGAAAAAGAACGGAATTCGAACCGTTCTTTTGTATGGAGCAAAAACCGTTATCCGATCCCTGATTCAAACCTGGAACCTCCAGCTTCATAGGCAGGGTCACTACCAACTAGGCTACGGAGGCTGATTTGTGTAAGATGTCCCAAGATATTTATTTATTTTATTTAAAAGTACAAATCAAAATATTTAATAAATAATTTGATTTGTGTTTTCACAATTATTTCAATAGATGGCAGCACCATCTCCCTATTATAGAAAACTGATAATCACCAAATTAAAAATTTAAAAAACCGACTTCAACCGGTTTCTCCAAGATTCCCGATTTGTTTCCATCATTGGTTTCCTCAAATCCTACTTTCTGAATGCAAATTCTTGTAAATGAATGAAAATTACCAAAAGCGCCATATATGTACCTATAACAATTGAAGAGATCCCTCGATTTCTCCAAGATCCCATCATCAGACCGCAACTTGGTGCCAATGGGACCATCTCGGGGTAATACACGTTCGATCACAAAAAGAAATTTTAAAATCGGTTCACTATTCTCGGAGATATCGGGTAACATACATACAACAAAAAAAAAAAATTCTGTCGAATTGAGAACCTCCTCCTTTTTTGAAGTCGGTTAAAAAGTATTCTGAATAGGAGGTGCATGCATGTATTGCTTGCCCTTAGAGTATGGTCAAAGGCGCCTAGCCTTATAAGAGATTGCATATACCCGACAAAATTGACTGGTGGTTGCTAAGACCGAGTGGCCGAGCAGTGCAGGCATCAGCCGCGAAAGCACGTGGTTTCGATTCCCACTTCGGACGTTGGTGATCTTGGTCGTTTTTCGGTATATGACATCCAATATTTATAATTTATTTTATTTATTTAATCAACAAATGAGCCCAAGTCACAAGTCACCACTTGTGCTCATTTGTCCTGTATGGTTTTGGAATTGAGAATAAAATAAAACTAAATTCTCAGATAAAATACATCATCATCATCATCAGCCTATGATAGTCCCCTGCTGGACGTAGGCCTCTCCTATTAACTATGCGTATAGACGCATTAGGAGGTAAATGCCCATAATCGCCAGGCTGGGCAAGCGGATTGGCGATCGCAGTAATGTGTCCACTATGATGACGCTGCTGCCCATCATTTATCTTTATCAAATAATGGTCAGTGACACTTCAATCCCCTAGTCGACTCTTACGACACCCGCAGGAGTTGGGGTGGTGACAAATGTATTCTTACTGCTGTCACCACACGGCAGATAAAATACAGGTTAGATTAATCAAGTTTTTAGTTAACAAAAATGTGAAAAGAATCTGTAACAAAGATTATGAAAAGTTATTCCCACTATGCAAAATTCTGCCGGTGGATAAAAAGGTTGCATATTTGATAGGACTGGAGCATTATTTCAGAGATGAACATAAATTAACTAAGCAAAATAAATTCTATACTAGAAGTGTTAAGGATTGTAAATTAATTCCACCTAAAGTAAAAAAATATTATGGTAAAGAACATCAAAATATTTAGTACCTACATTTTTTTATAAAATCGATTTACTTAGTCTGGACACTAAACTTAGTAAAACGATATTAAAATCGAAGCTAAGGGATTTCCTTCTTACCGATACTTCTAACTCTGTTTAAGTACCTATTACCTGCTACCGACTTGTAACCACATGTGTATACTAGGTATGTACGTTATAAGATAGTGATAACACTGATAACATTTTAATTGTAGGTAATAAGTCAAATTGTGAAACCGAGCGCATGTCTCGCCTTCAAACGTAACAGTTTGGCGAGTA
This sequence comes from Thaumatotibia leucotreta, assembly GCA_025490895.1. Classification (NCBI taxonomy): domain Eukaryota; kingdom Metazoa; phylum Arthropoda; class Insecta; order Lepidoptera; family Tortricidae; genus Thaumatotibia; species Thaumatotibia leucotreta. The sequence goes on along the minus strand of JALPQI010014472.1, from coordinate 12,405 downwards.
TTATATTTAATTGTATTGTTGTATTTTCCTTGTTTAGCAAATAAAAATAAAATAAATACCTAATAACCAAACGAGCTCTCCCTGTTCGTGCAGTCCTCTCATATATGGCTCAATTTGACTGGAGGACCATATATGCGCATTATGGGTGGCTCCCCCTTTCGAATCCACATTTATAATACGAAGATCATGATCACAAATCTGCAAACAAAATCTAATATTAATATTTTGTTATTAGTAACTAATTCACTTACTGTTCATAGGTAAAAAAAAATGTAGAACTATTTATTGAATAACAAAGACTTGTAATTAATTACATGTTTTTTTTTTACAAAATCTCTTAACGACATTATATGCGCGGTCACTCGACTCGCTAGGTAAGGTTTATTTATTTTTAAATGTTACAGAATTTATTTTATATTGCTTATGAATGACGCAACTGATATTAATATATACCATTCGTTAGCATATTCTCCCTTTATATAATACTCTTAAAGGATTCTACTTATTTGTTCCGGTTTTTTTATTTCTAACAAACAAGGGTACAAGATCTTTAGGTAGTCTATTTAATATGTCGGGGAGAATGTACTTACAAGTTCTTTTTCCAGAAAAGGTATCCAGTGGCCTATTTCAACATAATTACAAGTCTGACAATTGTAAAATATTACTGTTACTGACGTCACAGGCTACGGCTATCGCTTACTATCGGACAATGTGCTTGTTTGCCACCAACATAAATAAAATGATTACTGATAATCGTTAAAAACTACTTTTTATTTTCCGAAACCCGTGACAATTGTCGCAAGGGTACAATTTTCATTAAATCTTGACATGAGGTTCGGCTTATATCGGAGTTTCGCTACGATTGTCGTGTTTTTTGTGACAATTGTAATTTTGCTTCGCAAAAAAGTAGTTATTTACTGCTGACTTACTGAAGTTCATGCACTACATTTTATGTTAGTGACAAACCACGACCCTTCCCATGGTAAGCGGTAACTGTAGCCTATAGACGCCCCCGATTAGAGAACAGTAAATTTTGTCAATGTGGTGAAATTGGGGCCTGGTGCCGATGCTATGCAGTTACTGTTCATAGTTGTCCTATTGTTGCTGCATTGTACAGAGACCAGGCAATTTTTGGATTTTGGATGGAAGTAGTGAGAAAGGGAAAAATGGAAAGGTTTCTAGGAGTCTTTTACCCAGACATGGGATCAATGATAACTGCAAAATACTAAAATCTACGAACAAATAAAACATGGAAGCCGCACGCCATACTAAATTGCCTTTCAAAAACGGTCCTGAAATTGATAACTGCAAAATACTAATTTAACTTACACTGTAAAAATAAATAACTAGAGTGTGGTTGATGTTCACGGGAAGTTAATTTAAGATCTTATGCTCTGAATCATTCAAGATTTTTTGCTAGGACAAATGATGAGCTAGGGTAAGAGTTGTTATGATACTTATGATAGAGCATATGAATAGTACATTACTATAGAGGCCGGGACAAAAGGGGTTGCCGGGTTCTCCATATTTCCGGCCGAGGTATGTATAGTGCTTTTCTCAAACATGCAATGAAATAAACAACAAAAACATCAAAGTTTTTTTTAGCAGAATTTCATGATGCCTGTGCCACACATTTATGTGAAATGGAATTAAAAAAGAGCACCTTGCCGGCCTTCAAGATTTGTATTAAATTCCATTAACAACCTCTTGTCCTAGTCGCACCAGAAACGTACTTCGCAGCCTATTATAAGGAACATAACAACTATATTTCATTGCATGATTGAGAAATATTTATTTTCCTAAATAGCGCGGAAAAGTAAATTTGGCGCACGCTTTGCTTGCGTGTATTTCTCTTTTTAAGGCACTTGTTATGAGTTATGAGAAAAGTCGTTCGATACAAGTGTAAAAACTTCTTCTTAACTCGGGTGATAGTTGCCCTCGTTTCACTCGGGCTCCAACTTTCACCCTCATCAAAAAACTCAACAAAAAAAAAATTTGCACTTGTATCGAAATGTACTATTTTAAGCTGTTATATAACTTACCATTTGAACATTGATTGAGTAGTAGCCCTTTCTGTTGCAAAACACATGCTCGTCCTGGTTAGGCTTTCCAGTTGCCACATATGTGCAACCAATTGCACCAATTGTACCTGGAAGACCGAATTTGCGCTGAAACCTGCAAAAGCACATTGAAAATATTTTGGTTAACCATTTATTGAATAATAAGAGTAAGATGGTTCCCTCACTATACTGTTTTGCATGAAATCATGGCTATGTAACTACAATTATAGATATAATATTAAGATATTTCATTTCCTGATTGCTGTGCCCCTGCAGCAGCGAACGGAAAAAACATAGAAGGCGAACTAGCTCCGAAAAGTGACGCCTCAAAACCGGATACATGGGCATCGATCTATATGACACAGATCCGTTAGTATACAAATGGCTGACACGTCGCGCGGTCTTACTGACAGCTGGCGAAAAAATCTCAAAACTAAGTAAATAGGACCCGTTACGCCGTCAAATGCATAGAAGACGCTGACACAAGCACCATAAAAAAGATGGAATCACATTTCACAAGAAATAGTCTCACTACATTTTATTTTAAATTTATTTGTTTTGGGGCAATTTTATATGGGGATGGTAAATAATGCCACCTATTGCTCTGCCATTTACTCTGGCATCCTAGCACGTATGTCCGTTCATTATTTAAATGTAGTACTTATGCTGTGCTAGTAGGAATTACAATGGCGACAGCTCATACAATCAAATAATACCACATTTTTAGTAAAAATGTGCAAATCATCGTGATAGCATTTGCAATGACGATAAAATAAAATGTGCAGTTTCAGTTGTATGAGAAATCGTTTTTTTTTGTTTTTACATTCAACATATTAGTTTAGTTTATTTTTATTATCTTTTCCTTCGTCTACATTTCTAAACAGTAGCGTTCTATAGATGCTGTCAAATAAACCAAAACCATCTCCTAGCCGTCGTTTCTCTAAATTTGTAGCATACACTAAAATGAAATTTGGTGAATATGTTCGTCGTTTGTTATTTAAAACTGGTAAAAGTGGGGTTTTAAATAATTGGGTACAAGTGGTACAACATAGAAATGTAACAGAACAACCTGAGGTATTTTTTAAGATTCTACTGTTATGTAGCAGTAGAATCTGCATAGCCTGCCTATATGCAGGTTATGGAGACGAGATCGGGGATAATAAATAGCAAGAATATATAGAACATTCGAAAAAATGTTTATATTAAAATTCAATTTCTTTAAATATTTTGTGTCTTAAATTGCTTAATTCAACAACAATAATTGTTGTTATTGTTATCCTCTTGTTTTTCTGTATTCACCACGGGAACGCAGAAAAACAAGAAGCAAATTAATTTATTACTGAATATTTTATTTCAAGTTATCGCAATAAAAATGTGTCATGTAAAAATTGCTCTCCATTGCATTAAACCGTTTACGAATAATGCGTTCTTAATGACACATGTATTTTGTTAACGATCACCATTTTGTAACCAACCAATCAGAACGCACTGTTTTGACGTTGACCAATTATATTTATGAACATTTGCGTAATTTAAACCGACCTCATCGTTTTGACGATTTTGATTGGTAGCTTAGTGCACATGCGTATATTCAGTTATTGCCCGTTATATGAACAGAATTTGGTATGAAGGGATGCTTCTATGTTTTTTTCGTTCGCTGCCCTGCAGGGTGTCAAATGTTCTTACTTTACCAAACAATCCATCTTATGTTAATGTGATATATGCAATAAATATTTGACTTTGGTAAGAGGCCCGACTGAATGACTATAATCCCCTGGCAAATGGGACGGCCACTTATCTGGGATGCGACATGTGTGGATACCCTAGCGTCCCATCTAGCCACCATGTCACTGAAAGCCGGTGGGGTGGCAGCATCGGCTGAAACCCTAAGACGCCACAAATATGCTGGACTTGCAACCAACTACATATCTGCGGCGTTTGCGGTAGAGACCCCAGGGCCGTGAAGATGCTGCTGGTGACCCTAAAGCTGGCTCATTCCCAGGCCAAAGAATAGGCATAACTATTCAGCGTGGGAATGGCCTTATGTGCACCCTTCCACTAGTTTTAGTTTTATGAATAATTTTAATAATAGTTTTTAAGTTATATTTTATTTAGCTTTGTTATTGTTGCTGGGTCATTGTCAGATTTAGGTTATCGTCTTTTCGGTGGACATACCTAAAGTTAAGGAATTCCTGTCCTAATCCTATGCAATCAAATTCTAACATAGATTTATAAAAGCTGTTAACTTTAAACCACCGAAAGGACAACTTTTGTTTTTCGGACTGACAATGACCCTGCTATACTTTGTAAGTAAATTAAATAAATTACATTGTATCATAATTGAATAAGTAGAATTTTGTCTTTGCCTAAAAGGTACTTACTCTTGCCTAATGTGGGATCTGTGTAGTGGTGTTTGCGGGAACACAATCCACTTCTCCGTTATATTGTTGGTGTTCAGTGCCTCCGTCACTTCTTTGATAATGCGGCTGGTGGTCCTCTGTGTCAGATGTTGAGTCACTCCAACAATTGTCTGGTCGGACCCCGTAGCGTAAAAGCTAAGCGCACATAATACCTAAAAAGAATGTACTAGTTAAATCTATTATCATTGTCATTTATTTTTATATTTTGTGCATACATGTCATTTGGGATATAAAATGTTACATTATTAAAGTTATTAATGAGGCAACATTTTACATTTTATAATTCACTCAATAACACATAGATCATGGGATAAGATACCTAATTCCAAAGTTAATCGGTTTTTGAGGTAACATTTTACATATATATCTTGGGACACCTTACACAAATCAACCTGGTAAGCTCAATTGAGGCTTGTGATGTGGGTACCAGGCAACAATATATATATCACCGGGATTCACAAGACTTACCCTGATCTCCAAAGGTATTTCCTTCGTACCACGCATTGTGGTGAGGGTACGAAGGTCTGAGCAAAGCTCCTGAAATAATTTTTTGTTGACTCTGAAGTGTTGAATAAACAGCAAATCGGGCATTTGCTCGACTCTCTCCATACGCATACGATTTGCTATTCGCTTCCTTCTCCTTAACATTATTTCAGCATTGTGCGCAGCCCACAACATTCTTAATGTATGCATTTTACCTACAACACATAAACACTATAAAGGACTAAACTTGTATTTAAAAACCACAACATTTACAACTATAACTTGTACTAAAATGGGATATTTGGGTCTAAATTATTTATTTATTGAAGAAACAAACAGTCTTACATAGTTATAAATAATAACATCATAACTTTGCTTAAAAACTAGACTTACAGTTTCCTTAATAAAAATATTTTAACATCATGTGATTCATGTGTAATACATATGTAATTTACTACTTAGCAACAGAGCTTGAGTAATTTGAGTATGATTACACACCTACAAAATAATTACTAACCAATAATTCTTTTCGTTGTCTTATTTTGTGCCGTTAAACATGACACAGTTGTGATTTTTGTATGAGATGATGTTTTCATTTTGTTTTCAATTTTTGATGTATGGTTTAAAATCTAGCGTGAAAAAGAAATACAAGTGCACTGGATTTTTTTATACACTGAGTCGAAACAGCAACTAAAAGCGTGACAGAGTGGTTATGAAACAAGAGAACGAAAAGAATTCTGACCTATTTACCACGTTTGTTTGTGTTTACAAGTTCTCAATACCTTCGGCACTATCGACACTATTGTAAGCGCCATATACTCAAACATATGGAAAAGACCCCATTTTGTTTAGTACTATTTATAAACCTATGAGTTAAAAGTACTTACCGGCTTAAAATAATCACTATATCACACCATTTACACACGATGCAAGTATTGCAAGTGGTAGAATGACACTTGAGATTGCCCGGCGGCCATTTTGTTGCTTTTCGTTCGCGCGCTAACTTTATCCGCAAGGTATTTGAGGCCGCCAAGTTATCGACGTTATCGTTAATACGTTTCGTTTTCGCTTGCGCAAAGTGCAACTTGGCTAGGCAATGTATGGGAGTTGGCAACGTCATCCGGTAGCGCTAGTTTGGCGTTTCGTTTGCGCATGTCAAATTTTGTGCATGTTGGCTAGCAGTTTTCATAACGCGAATATTTTACGCTGAAAAGGGATGATGACTGTAGTTAAAATAAATTATTTAACATTATGCACGAGATAATACACGAAGAAATTATGACTAAGATGTGAATTGCAGTAATTTTTGTCCAGCAACTTCTATTTAATAAATTGAAAAGAACTTAAAAGAGTAGGTCATTTTGCAGTACATAAACGTGACGTCACTTTTGTGTATTTCATATAAAAATCGTTTTGACAGTTGGAATAAGTAAACCGGCCAAGAGCATGTCGGGCCATGCTCAGTGTAGGGTTCTGTAGTTATTCAAAAACGGCTGGGCCAATTATGTTCGAAATAGTTTTATTTTAAAGTATTCTATAAGCTTCATCATCATCATCATCAGCCTATGTTAGTCCACTGCTGGACGTAGACCTCTCCTATTAACTATGCGTATAGACGCATTAGGAGGTAAATGTCCATAATCGCCACGCTGGGCAAGCGGATTGGCGATCGCAGTAATGTCTCCACCATGACGACGCTGCTGCCCATCAACAATCTTTTATTTAATAATGGTAAGTGACACTTCAATCCCTTAGGCGATTCTCACGACACCCGCGGGAGGAGTTGGGGTGGTGACAAATGTACTCTTACTGCCGTCACCACACGGCTATTAAAGCATTATAATACAGCAAATTTATCCTCAGTTGTCTTTTATTTATTTAGTAAAGAACTTTCGGCCCCTCAATATACATTTTCGTACTGAAACTGTTATTTGGGTAATTCCAAGATGCTGGAGTTTGTATTTTGTTCAAAAGTAAACTTCTGCCATGGAATTGCAATATTTTTAAACAAGGAAACAGCAGATTAAGTCAAAAAAAGTGCATTTTTAGGTTAGAAAGTTGTTTACTTATTTCACTATACTGTTGCTCTGTAGAAAACAAAAAAAAAACGCACAAATATCAATAATTTTACATACTGTACATGTTTCACATATTATTGTGAAACACAATAATTTTACATACTTTATATGTTTCACATATTGTGAAACACAATAAAATATCAATAATTTTACATATTGTTTCACATATTGTGAACCACAATTAATTAAATAAAATAATTTTAAATAAATATGTATGTGAATGTTTAAGGTTTTATGTTGGTGATAAAACCAAGATTGTGTTCTAAAAGTCATTATATAATGTAAATTTTTAGATTCGGCCGCGTGGTGACGGCAGTAAGAATACATTTGTCACCACCCTATCTCCTCCTGCGGGTGCCGTAAGAGTCGACTAAGGGATTAAAGTGTCGCTGACCATTATTTGATAAAGATTGATGATGGGCAGCAGCGTTATCATAGTGGACACATTACTGCGATCGCCAATCCGTTGGCCCAGCGTGGCGATTATGGGCATTTACCTTCTATATAATGCGTCCACCAGTGGACTATCATAGGCTGATGATGTATGATGTTAGATTTGTTTTACATTATCTTTTGTTTCTACTGCCAAATGCTATACAATAGTAGAAACTTTTTGTTTATATGATGATATTTATTTACAGTTATGGTGGAGATTGAGTTTGTACCTTGAGAAGGCAGCGATTCTGAAACTCAAGACGGCCATGCTGATGGGGCACCATACGGTAAGAAGCTTTACAACTAGATTCAATTTTGTCCACTAAATTTAAAATTACTTGTCACCCTCCGTAGCCTAGGTAGTGACCCTGCCTATGAAGCTGAAGGTTTTGGGGTTCGAATCCCGGCGAGGACATTACTTGTGTATTTATTTATCACAAGTATTTGTTCCTTGGTCATGGCTGTCTATGTATTTAAGTATCTATAATATGTATCTATTATATATGTATATCGTCGCCTGGTACCCACGTCACAAGTCTTGATTAAGCTTACCGTGGGACTAGGTCGATTTGTGTGAGATGTCCCAAGATATTTATTTATAGTTTCATGGTTTAGGGCATTTTCACTTTTAGGGACACCCAATTAGCGTGAGATTATAAAACCTTAATTGCAGTCATGTTCGTTACGACAATTAAGTACGATATCTGTAGAAATTTAAACTTGATCGGAGTTTTTATATTATAATATCGCTTATACAGTGTTTTTTTATATTCGCGTTAAATTGGACAGGCTACTTTGGACATTAATGGAAGTGGCCTGATATATCGGCTTTTGTTAATTTCGTTTTTTTTTTTGTTTTCATTCATAATAATTGAAATGGCAAGTGTGAGGAGAACCTTTAGAATAAGATCTAAGTGGCCCTTCCGCGAAAATGAGGAATGAGGAATTGTCTCTCTCACTCTAATGACGCCTTCGTTGGAGCGTCAGAGAAAAATCCTCGAAATTTACGAATTTCGATTTTCGCGGTAGTAGACCAGGTGAGGTGACTGACGGCACATGTCAAAATAAGTAACATTAAGGATGTAATAAAATAAATAAAGGTTGCAATACACTTGTTGTCATTAAACTTATTTTTTAATAACTCAATAATAGTAATAGTTAAGACACTAGTTTCTTAGAGAAATTGATTATATTTGACCTAAATAAGCTTCCCTTTAATTTAACGGAAATCAATAAAAACACGGTGTAGTTTATAAAATTACGCCTAACCCGACTTTTTATTGGAATTTAGTTGCCAACTGTCGTTATAAACCTTACTGTAATTAAAGTTTTTTAATTTCGCGCTTATTGGGTGTTCTTATAAGTGCAAATGCTCTTTATTGTCTTGCTTCACCATTTGTGTAAGAACCAGTATTAACCCTTTGGCCATTTGATAGCTCTGTTAAATCAATAAAATATTTCGAACCTTACGTGTTTCGTAATTTATTTGGTTTTGTTTTTTATATGACGATGACGGTAAAATATAAGGTGTAATCAATTTTTTTTTATCAGCCCGGTTTAGTGTCCCACTGCTGGGGAAAGGCCTCCCCTCTTTTCCTCCATTCGGCCCGGTCGTCACATTTCTCCCGCCAATTCGGATAAAACGCGTCCAGGTCGTCCCGCCATCTCCTTCTCGGTCTGCCAATGCCCCGGCCAGCACCATCGAAGGTTTCTCGTGGGTCCCAGTGTGAAACCATTTTGGCCCACCTTGCCGGGTGCATACGGCAAACATGCCCGGCCCAGTCCCACTTAAGCTAGTTATCAAATTAGTCACGGATATTTTAAGGGTCGTTGATTAACATCAAAAAGATTAACTATCACTTAAAAAAAAAATCATATGTTTTGTTGTTTTCATTTACCGAACAAAAAATGTAATAATATTCTAATTTATTTTCTAAATAATCAGCCCTATGTAATTACCTGTCAAAGTGTAAACACCTGTGACAGTGTTAAAACACTGTCAAGTCACGTCAACAGTTGTTTTTCTTAAATGTCATAATGATTCGATGGGAAAACTGTAGGTTATAAAATGAAAGGCCTCCACAAATTATGACTAAAGAGGTCTCATTTAATTATCTTATTAACAGGGTGTTTTAGCATAGCAAATTTGTTTCCTAGTTTTCTCCAAAAAAAAATAACAAAACCTATAATGTTTCATACATAAATATATAGTCCATGAGCGTAGTACTATCGGCTGTAATAATAACCGTGTCTAATTTAATTACTCCTTGTATAATGGGTATTAGAGCATTTCTGTACATTTGGATTCCAAAAAATTCATAGTAATCTGGTAACGAAAAAGGAATCATACATACAAACTTTCTGGGCATTTTGGGAAATGTCGTGGATCTTGCTTGCATTAATTCTGCCCTCGTAAGCATAAACGCAGTAACTTTTTTTAAAATGTTAAACTGAAATCAAATTGCAATACAATAAAACCTGTGTATAGTTCGAGTAATATTATTTGACCGACTGTCAGTGTCATCTTACTTACGACCTTTTGTTTTGCGTTAACACTTACTAGACAATCAGCAGTCGAGCACTTTTAGAATGGATGACGCAAAACAAAAGGTCGTAAGTGAGATAAGAGTCGGTCAAATAATATTTCCCCAACTATACTCGTAAGTGAGAAAACTAATAGTGAGAGTAATAGCCAGGACCTATCATTTTAAGCTCCCAAAAACTCTTAGCGAGAAACAGACAACACAAACATAATAGTATATTGTGCATCTAGGTAAGTACGGTATTACTAACGAGAGTGTTAGAAGGCTTTTTATGACTCGAGTTAGTATTCCACTTAATATAATCTAAAAACATAATTTGCAGTTGAATATAGTAAAATAGTTATTTGTTATACAAGGGTGCAAAGTTGTATTTTACCCGCGAGTATGAAATTGAAACACGAGCAAGCGAAAGGATTCTATAGTTGAACCACGAGCGAAGCGAGTGGTTCTAAAATAGAATCCTGAGCGCAGCGAGTGTTTTAACATACGAGAAGTAAAATACATTTGCACCCGTGTGTAACACAAAACTTTTCCCCTCACTATAGCGAGGAAACTCAAAAAAGGTAATTATTTGTTCACATTACAATCATCATCGGGTTAGTGATAATAATTTTCCAAATGCATCATGTAGGTATTTAATGCAAGATTTTGTTGCAGTAAACTTACCACGAAAAAGTAAACGCAGCACGATTTTAACACATTCCTGTAGTTGCACACCAACGCCAATGCATTATTAAATTTCTCATTCATTATTTTTACAAAATTATAACAGAACACCCTGAAAGTTGTTTAGTTTACTATTTTTATGCGTGTTCGAGTCGGTAAATAAAGATTATAACCTATAATATTCTTTGACAATGTTGACGTTGACATTTTCTGCGTTTTGTGATTGCATCTAGTCATCTTATCATCATTCACTAAAACAATTGTTACTTATGGAATTTTAGGATTTATATGTTAAAATCATCATATTATATAAAGGTTTGTATTTTACACTAAATTCTCAAACAAATTATTTAATTATCATTAATATGGAACAATTTCCATGAGCATTTTACGTTTTGTTATTCCAAAACCAAGGTCATTACTTTGCCACACAAGTGAATAATATGCGTTTTTACACGTTCGTATTAAAGAATAAACGAGCACTTTACGAGCTAGTGAGGGGAAAAAATTATTGACACTTTAACACTAGTTACTGCGTTTATGATTTGAAGAGCAGCATTATCTTGACCAGCCGATTGATCCAAATGTAAAAAAAATTTGAGGATTTTTTGTCAGCCTGTGTAGCCCAGTTGGTAGTGACTCTGCCTACGAAGCCGGAGGATACCGGAGGCCGGGTTCGAATCCCGGCGAGGGCATTATTTGTGTATTTATTTATCACAAATATTTGTGCCTTGGTCATGGCTGTGTATGTATTTATGTATATATAATGTAATGTATCTATCTATTATATACAGGGTGTTTGGTTAGCGGTGTCGGAGCTTTTAAGGGCTTAAACTACAATCAATGTCATCGATAAACTACCATACAATTTTTTTTTGTGCCAACGATAATTAAATGGCGGCCATTTTAAAATTTCAAACAGACGAATACGGGCGCACGTGATGGATCTATATCTGGATCCCTAACGTTTTTTGACCTATTTTTACATTCACTAACGTTTTATGTCCGAATGATCATTTGTCCTAACGCTCATATGCCATATTTTTAATTTTCCTAATATCGTATGGATGATTTTTGTTTTCCCTAATGCGTTATATCCTAATTATCATTTTCCATATCAATTATTCATCCTTACTTTATATGCAATAATAGTCATGTATCATAATTGTCAGTAAGCCTAATGATCGATAATCCTAATAATCGTGTTTCCTAACTCTGTATGGCCTATTGCAGTTTATCCTATATCTGTAAGCTGCTGACCTGACGGGTCAGAGTATAGCAAAGGGGGCGCGGGAAATTTTTTGATGGGGGTGGTGTCATTATAACACGAAATTTTTATACTATCGTATAGAGGACGCTAAAATAAGCATGTTTTGTATGGACAACTTGTCTAACTTCATAATTACCAAGATATCCAAAAACCAAATTTTGGGTCTCATAATGTTGCATAATCGGGTGGCATAATGTTTTTATTTCGAAAAATTTGTCGCATAACAACTTTACGCCGAAAAATTAATGGAATAAACATTGTTGCGCATATTTTTGCTATGCCGAAATTGTTAATCCTAACTTGGTTGTTCCTAAATATTGTTTGTCCTAATGATTTTCGTGTCTAATGTATATGTATCGAAAAATTATTGTGCATAATGGTGATGTTCCTACTATTTAATGTACTAATAGTGATTACCTACCTTTAACTAGCTTTAAAAATATTTTTTAT
>JALPQI010014471.1:0-43868 GCA_025490895.1 Thaumatotibia leucotreta | reverse complement strand
CTGCCGCGGATAGCATCTCTTCCCTCGACCAGTACTCGTATCGCGGCTTCGCGGACGCGCTGGAGGCTGTCCCGCTCGCACTGGCCGAGAACAGGTGAGACGGTAGATGTCTGCTGCCGCGGATAGCATCTCTTCCCTCGACCAGTACTCGTATCGCGGCTTCGCGGACGCGCTGGAGGCTGTCCCGCTCGCACTGGCCGAGAACAGGTGAGACGGTAGATGTCTGCTGCCGCGGATAGCATCTCTTCCCTCGACCAGTACTCGTATCGCGGCTTCGCGGACGCGCTGGAGGCTGTCCCGCTCGCACTGGCCGAGAACAGGTGAGACGGTAGATGTCTGCTGCCGCGGATAGCATCTCTTCCCTCGACCAGTACTCGTATCGCGGCTTCGCGGACGCGCTGGAGGCTGTCCCGCTCGCACTGACCGAGAACAGGTGAGACGGGAAGTAGTAGTGTATGGTTAGGGCGTTTGTGCACTACACTGACTTTTACCGTCCGGTAGTCCGGTTTTTTACGGTCCGATATGCCACGCCATTAAATGTATATAGTAGCTTGTGCACTATACGTAATTTTACCGTCCGACATTTTACTTTTCCCCATTCCGGACAGTATTTTTCCGATCCGAGATGACAGCTGTGAAAAACGTGTTAATGCTTGTGCACTGCGTCCGGAATTGCACTGACTTTTATGACTGTCGACTGACTTTTTCATGCTACTATGCCGCATCTCCGAGTAAAAAGACGGACAAGTGCACAAGCCAATCATGCGTTTTTTTCATGCCATATCGGACCATGAAAACTCGGTCTGCCGGACAGTAAAATTCATTGTGGTGCACAATCGCCCATAGGGTTGCCATCTCTTAAATTTACCAACCAGGACAAAACTTCGGATTTTAGAGCCCAAACCAGGCCTGTCCAAGTAGCGCGTTCGGTTCGTACTGTCAGTGCCACCCCGGGGAGTACATCAGTAGGGCCTCACGGCGAGCGTGGTCGTTGAAAAAGTATTGTATGCAACATTGTTTATCTGATTCAAAAAATGCTCGTGGCGTCTTTAATATAAAGTGCTTTGCATGCTTTTAAAGAATAATTCATGTCATGATCACAATAATCCTGAAAGAACGTACGAAAATGTAAGAAATCATTAAATATATTTAAGAGTTAATTTCCTCCTTCCGCAGTGGACTTTCGCCTATCGACGCGCTGTCTGAAGTGAAGGCCAGACAGGTCGCAGAGAACAACGCCAACCTCGGCATCGACTGCATGGGCAAAGGTAACTTTTATTCACTATTTATCAACAGAGCGCGGTATTTGTGTAAAATCAAAAGACAAAGTATGCTGTCAGCCTCCGTAGCCTAGTTGGTAGTGACCCTGCCTACGAAGCTGGAGGTTCCGGGTTCGAATCCCGGCGAGAGCATTATTTGTGTATTTATTTATCACAAATATTTGTTCCTTGGTCATGGCTGTCTATGTATTTAAGTATCTATAATATGTATCTGTCTATTATATATATCGTCGTCTGGTACCCACATCACAAGCCTTTATTGAGCTTACCGTGGGACTGGGTCGATCTGTGTAAAGATGTCCCAAGATATTTATTGATTTATTTATTTAATTGATACTAAGATTTTTTTTGTTTATGTCCTCCTAAGACCTATACCAGAGAAATATCCTAATTTGTCATTGATTTTTTTACCTACTCGGCAGGAAGTAACTGATTTCAGTTTGTTCGACATTTTTAAGTATCAAAGCAAGTACAAATCTGTTCTAATTGGCTATGTTAAGTTTTCCGAACGTTTTTATATTTTTCCCTGATAGCCAGAAGTCTGAAATGCGGCTCTTTTATTTTTATTTTCTATAAATTGTTAATAATCTTTTTTTAAGTGAGTAAAAAAAATCTGTCAACGTGTCATTTTTTTTTTCTATTTCATTGTACTTCTTGCGGACGAAAACATTAGGCTCTGTTCGTCCATAAAACTGCACAAATGCCATCTCATTCACATAAAAAAGATTGTTAACAAATTAAAGGACATAAAAATAAAAGAGCAACATTTTCTTGAACCTTAACCCTTAGGTGCATACAGTATCAAAAACGATACGACCAAATTGACACATGTCGAAATAAGTAATCAATTGCGACTGTCACACTGAGCTACAGAGTTCTAATTGGCATCGATTGTTTACATAAGTCATTTCAGAAATAGAATGTGTGATACCATATGCACCTAAGGGTTAAGACGACGGCTATCAGGAAAAAATATAATATTGTCGGGTCCAGTCTCATCACGTCTTAACTGTGTATTGCACATGACTGACAGCTCTGTCACTTGACTGTCACTTTACGCGGGAACGTCACTCACTTGGAGTTTCTGTCATAAATAAATAAATTCTATTCTCTTATGCGTCCTTTATGCCGTCAAATTTTTCTCTGCAACGAGCGTTTGTCACCTATGGAAGCGTCTATTTGTAAATCCTTACCATCAAACGTAACATTCCCTTTCTCCCCAGATTCAAACGACATGAAAGCAATGAACGTGATCGAGTCCCTCCACTCGAAGAAGCAGCAGATAGCGCTCGCCACGCAGCTCGTCAAGATGATCCTCAAGATCGACGACGTTCGATCCCCCGCCGATTCCATACAGTAATCCCACTTCTGATGTCTTCTATCCCACTTCTGATGCCTTCTATCCCACTTCTGATGCCTTCTATCCCACTTCTGATGCCTTCTGATCCCACTTCTGAACTTTGGGATGATAACACCTAGACTGGTTTTAGCCGCTCACTTGCTTTGATTTTTGCGATAGACTATGTCTGTGTTAAATAAAAGTGATGACATGTAACAAAAGCTACATGAAGAAAGTGAGTGGTTAGTGCCGATTTGTTGTAATTGAAGCCAGAATACTATGTTTGAAAGGGAGATGTGAAACGAAAAGAGATAATTTAGAACTTTTCTATCTTGAAACTATTTAATTAGTTACACGCGTTATTATCTTCCAATTTGAATATAATAATATTATTTTTTCTCTCTTCTCTCGAGTGAAATATAAGGGGTGTACCGATAAAAAACTGGCAAATTCAAATGAAAAATACATTTGATGTGGCTTCAATAAGGGACTAGACTAGGTTTTATTATATCAGTCCAGACCCACTTCTGAAGTTCAAGGATGGAAGTATTAACTGAGACCGAACACATGTAATGGTTTCGAAGGATCTTATGAGATTCATAAGATTATTCAATGCTATACTATGTTCAAATACTCGCATCGAAGTATGGTTGCATATATATCAGTATATTTTGTATACATACCCTGAAAAACCCTTTTAGATAGGGTAATATAAAAAAAAACTTAACCACTCAGAACGCTAGAATCATCTAATGTTGACTTTATGTATTAATATGTTATATGGGATAAAGTTTTTATAATGCTGGTCAAATTTTATTGTTTTCACGATAATTTAGAGTTGTAAAATGTTCGGTTTTTCCTTTACAGTTTTTCATGTCAAACAAATAATATCGGTTTAACTAATATACCTACACTAGCAGTGTTGAAATGGACCATTTTACAGGTGTAAATGTTAGTATTCGGTGTGTTTCATCACACTTTTACCAAACATGTCTCAATTTACTAATTTGTATTTTAGGTTATTCGAGTTCAGTATGTTAGTTTAAGTTATTAATGCATTTTATCGGAGGTACAGCGCGTACCTCGCTACGCCTTATTGCACTAATAAAAATAAATTAATGACACCATTTATTTATTTATTTGTGAGTCCTTTATAAACGTCCCACTTTGTCGCTTGCCATAAGGGCGCTTAGACATTTAATTCGTATAAAGGTACAAGCCAATTACGTCCTTATGGAGACCGAAAAATTGGAAACGTTTTAATAAAACGCTCACATTTATCCTTTTTAGTTAGCCCCAAGCTTTGTTGAACTTACAGGCCGTATGGACGCGTTGCTAGATACAGATATGGTAACCGTTATAATGGCGGGACCAGATACTGAATTCGATCTATTCATATTGCATTATTTAGTACTGAATTTGTACCATTTGGTACCTTTTGTAAAAAAAATTGTACCTCTTCTATTTCAAAGTTATGTTCAATTAATTTGGTCCCGCCATTATAACGTTATAATGGCAGATCCAGGTCCAGAATTCTGTTCATATTCTGTCGATCCATATTGCATTATTTAGTATTGAATTTGTACTATTTGGCACCTGTTGTAAAATAATTTGTACCTCTTCCATTTCTAAATTGAACTTCAAATAGTCTGGTCCCGCCATTATAACGTTATAATGGCGGAACCAGGTCCTGAATTTTGTCCATATTCTGTCGATTCATATTGCATTATTTAGTACTGAATTTGTACTATTTGGTACATGTTGTAACAAAAATAGTACCTCTTCAATTTCAAAATTATATTCGAAATAGTGGTATCAGCTTAATTAGTCCCATTCGTTTTTCGTTTATATCTTATGTCCGTCTCATTCTGTGTTCGTCACGCATTTTTTATACGTCTCGATCGCTATATGTCTCTATCGTCTTAAGTCCAATTATGTAACCTGTCTCTTTCTTAATAAGTCTTTTTCGTTTTTCGTCACGGTCTTCCTATGACTCATTATTAATTATTCCCTTTCGATTTTGGTCTCATTCACTTATTCGTCTCAGTTTTTTTCATGCATTCGTTATTGGTCACATTCGTGATTAGTCTCATTCATTTTCAGTCTAATTCTAAGTTCGTTACATTCGTTTTACGTCTCTTTCTTCGTCAATCTTAATTTTTTTTTAATTATATCTCATTGACCGAGTGACCGTCATAATTTCATCTAATTTCATAGAAGTTTCACATTTAAAATAACACTTCAGTACATGTCCACTAAACTTCAATTTGTTTAACAATTCCGATCCAGAGGAGATATGAATAGCAACTAAGACCTACGTAGTATGGGACGATTAGTGAACGTGCCCAAAAAAGAACGGAACGAGTTACCACTAAAGACAAAAAAAGAGTGAGACGAATAACGAAAGTGACTAAAGATAAAGTGCGAATGATACCAAAACCGGGGGAGACACACAAAGACATAGTCCTAGGAAGACCGTGACGAAAAACGAAAAAGACTAATTAAGAAAGAGACAGGTTACATAATTGGACTTGAGACGGTAGGGACATATAGCGATCGAGACGAATAAAGAATGCGAGACGAACACAGAATGAGACGGATATAAGAAATGAACGAATAACGAATGGGACGAATTACGCTGATACCGAAATAGTCTGGTTCCGCCAGACCATTTGAACCAGACTGTTTGAAGTATAATTTTGAAATAATGCAATATGAATCGACAGAATTCAGGACCTAAAAGTAAGGAAGTAAAATTTTGAAATGGAAGAGGTACAATTTTTTTTACAACAGGTACCAAATAGTACAAATTCAGTACTAAATAATGCAATATGAATCGATCGAATTCAGGACATGGTTCCGCCATTATAACGTTATAATGGCGGGACCAGACTGCTTGAAGTATAATTTTGAAATGGAAGAGGTACTAGTTATTTATGTGGCTGGCGCATAATAAGAGGCATTAAACATGAGTGTGGTTTTATGAAACGAGCCGTAGGCGAGTTTCATAATAAGATCACACGAGTGTTTAATGCCTAATTATGTACAGTCACATACATAACTTTATCTACATCCATATCATTAGTTTAGAATGACAATTTACCTTTATTTTCATTGATATCCACTAAGTAATTACCTCTAAATATAAAAATTCAAATCAGTTGAAATCACTCAATTTGAGTAAGGATATCCTACAATAAATATTTATTGAAAAAAAAAACAACAAAAAGAAGTTGACTTCATAATGTTAAAATTAATATCATGTCGACGATACTTTAATGTCAACATTATGATGCACTGTACTCTGCCTGTACTTTAATGTTAACATTATGATACAGCCACAGACACCAGTCTCTTAATATAGGTCATTACATTACCGCTTCTGAATACATAACAGGGAAATTATGATATTCCTGTAGATAAAAATTTTTTTTCACCACACTGCTCGCAAACACGCTGTTTGTCCTTCAATTTCAGAGCGCAAAACTGTGTTTTAATCTCTAGAGGTTAAAGTAATTTTTTTTTTAATTTTCTGGATAGACTAAAGCAATAACTTATACGGCCTGAGAGTGCAATAAGCTTTTGACGTTTGAACAGATTCATACACATGAACCTTTCATAATATTATACCTATTCAATATGCTGAAATCCAAATTAAATACCACATTTTGTTGTAAAAGGCTTTTAATTAAAAGTTCTAAAAATACGACAAATAAAAACAATAGGAAAATGAAAGTGTTTTCACTATGCAAATTTCAGAACGCATCCGAATATTTTTTTCTTTTAAAATTACAAGTCACGCAAAGATAAATATTTGAGGTTATTGTTTTATTATTTGTTGATTTGTTTATTTTTTGGAAGTTGAGGACTTGCAAATAAATACCTTCTGATTTGTTATGTTTGAGTTTTATTTCGCATGTTTCCTCGCTTTAGTGTGGTGAAAAATGTTGTGTTTCACTCGGCAGCAAAGCTTGTTCAACTCTCGTGCCTTAAAACCCTCGCATCGCTCAAGATTCCATTTTATGAACCACTCGCTGCGCTCGTGGTTCAAATTCTGAAATCTTTCGCTTGCTCGGGTTTCAATATTTGCACGAGAGTTCATCACTTTGCTCCCTAGTAAAACAAATAACTATTACAACAGGTACCAAATAGTACAAATTCAGTACTAAATAATGCAATATGAATCGATCGAATTCAGGATATGGTTCCGCCATTATAACGTTATAATGGCGGGACCAGACTGATTGAATATAACTTTGAAATTGAAGAGGTACAATTTTTTTTACAACAGGTACCAAATAGTACAAATTCAGTACTAAATAATGCAATATGAATCGATCGAATTCATGATCTGGTCCCGCCACTATAACGGTTACCAGATATGAACTTTTGACAGTTATAGATAAATCTTTAATCCTTATTAATAATATGAGGGTAAGACTCAGTTAATAAAAGCCTCACCTCACCTCATTTAAGGGTCATTTCTGAACAGTCAAAGGTTCGTTCGTTCTTAGAAATTGACAACTATAGCCGCTAAGCAAGCCATCTCCCAGTGCGAACATCACTTGGGTTAAACCTTGTCACTTTAATACTTTGTCACATAAAGTGCCGATGTCGAATATTAGCGCAGGGTCGAGCACTGTTACTTAGTAAGGCGAATATCTGGGTTCACTACACCGGTATGTAAATAAAGAACAAAATTAGAATGGAATACTCTTTATTGTACACCTGTAAAAAGAAAACATTCAAACTTACATTTAAAGACGTCAGGCTGTCTTATCGCTAAAGAGCGATCTCTTCTAGACCTTTCAGTGACGGAATCAAATAAATTTAATTTGCAAAAACATTTCCATCACCTTTTTTGTTGTTATCCTGTCACGTGACCCAGGGGACAAAAGTTGTTTGCTAGAGCATTATTCAGTACCTTCTATTGACAACCAAACAAGGCCATTTAAATGTTTCTTTTTTAGTACAGATGGTTTATTTTTTTGGCTCTAGTGCGAGAAGTGAGTCATTTTACGTCAGGTCCATAACTTCGGAGGGCCATCTGTACTAAAAAACGTCGTACGAGACACGTGCAAAAACGAAATTCGTAACTCGTGTCGATTTAAAACATCGCTACTCGCTTCGAATTTCATGTTTTTCGCACTTGTGTCGTAATGTACTATTTTAATCCTACCGCAATTTCAAGGGTGACCCTAGATAACGTAACCATAGAAACGAGGGCCAAGAAAATGGTCATTGACCCATATGCAGTATGAAGGATATTTTAACACACGTAGGATAGTAGAATTTATTTTTAAACATGTAGATAACCTTATGCTAAGCAACTCACGTCCGTCTTTACCGGAAGAATTCTTCGGAACATAACATTCCTTATTTCCTATTATAACCTATAACCAGAGATCGGATTTTTGTGCGACATCTCATACTAAATGGCATCAAAATGACGTAAGTCACTAAGAATGTCGCAAATCCATCCGATCTCTGCCTATAACTGAGAGGAAATGCACAATGGTGCATCTCTACGCAAACTTAACCCAAAACCGATGCGATATCCAGGCATCCGACAAATTCGAGTCTCTCTCCACAATCAAGGTAGAAGTGGTCCCTGCCCGCAAATTGGTACAAGTATTCCACACGAGGTCGACCCTGCGCCGTGTATAAAGCCAAAGCTGTAGGCGATGGCCCGGCGTGAAACACTATCGATCTGTTGAGCAAACCGAACTTCTCCGACGCTAATTGGTCGTACCCTCTAAGCAGAAAAGGAACTCGAATGTCGATACCTAAGACCCGGATACTGGCTGTAAGGGCTCTTAAAATGAGGGTATACGACAAACGCACGCTTTTGAGCGGTAAACGCACAAATTCACCTTATTCTAAAACTTTATCCTTTTCGATACCAAAAGCTGACATTCGGATGCTACGTCACTAAAGTCTCAAAACTGAATTTGAACTTTATACACATCTCGTCTCGTCACGCTCTGACCATGACTAAATCAGTCTTTGGCATTGATCCTTGCAGGGTCGTCCATAATGTAAAATAGTCCGTGGGCTAGTCGGTCTGAAATTAGAAAACGGTATAATTTGGGGGTACCAAGTGTCATTTTTACAGTAGTTAGACATATTCATAAGGATGTTAAAAAAATATGATAGACATCTCAAAGTGGTAGCTAATAGGCATACGGGCTATTTCAAGATTTCCGTTGTATGACAGGTATGGTTAAAATTAGGAGGTACAATTTTTTCTTTTCACGGCTGTTAGGTAAGCTTATAAAAACGTCAAAAATGCAAGATTGCCATTAATAAGTGCTACCTAACAAAAATGGGGGCCAATCAAAGATGGTGGATCTCAAGTTTTACAAAATCAAGTATATTTCGAGAACTATTAAATATATCTAATTACTCTCTTGAACAAAATTAAAGGCATATCTGTAAGCTTCATATTTTGCATATACACCATATTGCTAAAACCAACCAATAATTAATTATGACCAAATTTATGAAAATTTCGTGATTTTGATTTTTTTTGTGTCGTGTTTTTACATAGTAGTCATGACGCTAGAAAAATTAAATATTTTTTTAAAGATAGTGTATTTAATAAGCTTTAATTTGATGTATATAACTTGTTGGCGGTATTAAAAAAAAGACCCATAAAAAATATTTAAATGAATTGTAGTCATAATCCACCGTATACTTAGTGATTTAAGAGGCGATGGAAGTGCCACTCGTAAATAATAGTGCTTATTTCAAATAACCAAGATTGAAAAATATAAAAAAATCACCTCTTAAATCACTAAGTATAAGGTGGATTATGACTATATATTTCATTTAAATATTTTTTATGGGTCTTTTTTTTAATAACGCCAACAAGTTATATACATCAAATTGAAGCTTATTAAATACACTATCTTTAAAAAAATATTTAATTTTTCTAGCGTCATGACTACTATGTAAAAACACGACACAAAAAAAATCAAAATCACGAAATTTTCATAAATTTGGTCATAATTAATTAATGGTTGGTTTTAGAAATATGATGTATATGCAAAATATGAAGCTTATAGATATGCCTTCAATTTTGTTCAAGAGAGTAATTAGATATATTTAATAGTTCTCGAGATATACTTGATTTTGTAAAACTTGAGATCCACCATCTTTGATTGGCCCCCATTTTTGTTAAGTAGCACTTATAAATGGCAATCTTGCATTTTTGACGTTTTTATAAGCTTACCTAACAGCCGTGAAAAGGAAAATTTGTACCTCTTAATTTTAACCATACCTGTCATACAACGGAAATCTTGAAATAGCCCGTATGCCTATTAGCTACCACTTTGAGATGTCTATCATACTTTTTTAACATCCTTATGAATATGTCTAACTACTGTAAAAAGGACACTTGGTACCCCCAAATTATACCGTTTTCTAATTTCGGGCCGAGTAGCCCACGGACTAAAAATTCAAATATGTCATCTCGGCTCTCTATGACGCTCTCTCGAGATATATTGACGCGGCCAGTTAGCCATCACCCGTTAGCGTTCATCAGCATGTCATTACAATACGAGTAACATGCAAAAGGAACAGCATGAGTAATAGCACCTTGAGCGACACCAGCTCTCAGAGATACGCAGTCAGATCATTTACTGTCCAAGTGTCCACTACGGGAACGACCTTCATGCGTCTATGTTCTGGAAAGCAGTGGCTTTTCCCATTTAGACAATTTCTCGGAAAGTCTGGGCTGAAGTTTCGAAAGAAGTGCCTTTTGTCAACCCGGTCGAAGGCCTTCGCGAAATCCACACTAACTGCCAGTGCTTTATCCTGTCTCGACAGTCAGTCTCCAATGATGTGTCAAGGAACGTAAGATAACCAGCCGAGCGACCTCTACTAAAACCGTACGGTCACTAAGCAACTGATGGTTCTCGAGGCACTCAAGGAGCTGGCAGTTGTAATGGATTCTATTATCTTTGAGAATAGTTACAGCTATTGGCCTGTAGTGGGAAGGATTTGAGCGATGGCCTTTTTTTGAAGGTCGGGTGTACAAACGCTGGCTTCCACGAAGTCCAGTCCCATGAATAGGAGCCAATAAACACGTATTTAAATTGGTGCCAACTCGGAACACGTCATCTGCAAAATCAAGTGCAGTCGACTGAGTAGTTGTTATTCCCTCCCCGGATTAAATAGGTACCCAATACCCATCTGAACTAAGAAAGGATATATCTAGGAAGTTAAAGTGTGAATGGGGAATGATTGAATATTCATAGATGTAAAACGAAGTCATGTCGTAGACATTTGAAATTTAGTCCTCTGTAGCGTCTGCGATCGAAGTCAGTGGTTTTAAATAAATTCACATTCTCTATCGCGCTAGCTACGTCCAACACACAGATAGATTAAAAGGTTTAACATCTAAGGGTAACCTTTAAACAAAGGCTGAAGTTTACAAGTTATCGTTGTGGTCCAAATTTAGACCTCATGGTACCTCGCGGATATACCTCTAATCCTCTTCTCACAGACCTGGGCGGTAAAGTTGCAGGACTGTCATGATAGTGCCTTATATTTGGTGCACGTTCTCTAGATGGGTTTCTCCGGTATGCTGGTTCACTCCAGTCTCTCCCCCGAGCAGGCCTACTATGCCTAGATGGATAACCTTCATCTGTAGGTGAAAGTCGCTTTCGATCGCCAAAGCTATCACCTCTACTATTGCCATATAGCGAATCTCGATTTTTGGAGGCTCCTGGCAAAATTCCTTGAGGTGATATTCCACCCTGGGCATTGGAAGACCTTCCGAGTCGTTCAGTGCCTTGAATCAACCGGTCTTCATAACCTCTAGACAGGTTCCTATCTGATCTTGGTCCAACCCGATCTGCGCTCCAAGAAAACGACTTTGAAAGTGTTTCAGGAGCTATGTTATGCATAGCTCCATAACGATGCATGGGTTGAGGAGATAGTGGCTTATTTGAAAATACGGGTCTGTCTCGATCAGGTAGTGTCCCTGCTTTTATACCCTGAGGATCTATCGGTTTATAACCTCTAGATTGAGGTGGCAATCCCGTTGAGATTGTAGGGCTTTGTCCAGAAACTATTCCTGCTACAAAGCTTTCAGGATCTTGGATTATCCAGGACTTGTAACCGCCATCTTCAGGTTGTTCTTTAGTTGGGTTTGATTGGTTTCTTTGAACAGGCATGCCTGCTTGATTCCTGCTCAGGCCAAAGCTACCATGGTTTTGGTCCATTTTTGGGGATCCATCTCTGACATTGTTTGTCAGAGCAGAGTCATTACGATGCATTATTGTATCGATTCTATCCCTACTTCTGTCGGGAGTAAGATTAATACATTCAGGCTCTTTAATATCCCAGGAATGATAGCCATATGATGCAACCTTTATAGCCTGTGTTGCTTGTGATGCTATTTCATCAACTCTGTTATTTCCTAGTCCGGATGTGACACCACCTGGTTTCAAAGAGCTCTGAATACTAACTAACTTTGGTGTAGCTCCAAACTTTGTTGGTTGAGAAGTCTGTAATTTACCTGGTAAGCTGTTATGGCCAGATAATATTTCCCCAACTCTCAATTGGCTGTTAACAATATGAGAGCCCCCTACTTCGTCTTTTTCTGTTAAGTCTATTACTCCATGTTTTGCCTGACTAAGGTTGAAATCCCGGTTAACCGGATATGTTTCAGACTCATTTCTATCTTGAGACGATAATCGTGCGTTAGCTGCTAGAGCAAATCCACCTTGAATAGGTGTAGTGTTTGCCGCATATCCTCTCTCGCCAGACCCTCTATCATAGGTTGAAGAGTTATTTGCAGAAAATTCGCCGCTAGATCCGAATTTTCTGCCCTGATCGAGAGGACGAGGACCAACCAACCTTTGAGAGTGGCTATTTGGCAGGGTTTTATTCCAATCTCCTGCTGCTAAAGGCCTCTGAACACTACCTACAGATGACGGTTTATTCCAATCTGTCACTGTTCCCTGACCACCCTCATTTTCAGTTTGAGAGCCCTGGAAAGTTGGCCAGTCATCGTAACCTCCTGATACAGGCTTCTGAATTGGAATCGTGGTGTTTTCCCAACTAGTTGTACTCGGAGCATTATACCGGGTTGGTATGTTACCAGTTCGAGAGTCTTGCCCAATTTTTGGGGCATAAATCGTTTCCCTATCTTGACCACTAGCAGAAGATAGTGGACCATCGCGACCCGTCCCTCCTCCTCGAGTAAATGGGGATCTCCCACTTTGAAGGTTTTGGGTAACTGGCAGGGTTCCGCGTTCTTCTTGACGTCCACCTTGACCAAAAGGTTTTCTCGTCGATGCTGGTCTCAGGTTTTGGTCAAAGGGAATTCTCCCACTTGGATGGGTTTCTACCCCCTGTGCGCTACCTCCTTCTACCGGCATGCTTTGAGGCGTTATATAACCTTTAGCCACTGCGGACGAAGGTACTGCTCCTCTACTATTGCCAAGCGTATTATTCCTGTTGAGAGACATCAAGTCATTATTAAGAAGCAGATTGATCCCAGTCCTGCTTCCAACTGCTTGGGGCTTTAGATTACCTGTAGCTAGTAAGGATGTTGGTTTATCCAGAGTAATATCTTTGTTATTATTAGTTTGAACGTGGACCTGGATTTTAGGGTTCCCTATTCCAGAATTGCCATCAGCAATAGCATTTGGAGCAGCATCTTGGTCTTCTGCGGGTACGCGAATAGCTTGTGAACCTACGGCCTTGATCCTGAAGGTCACCATTTTGAACCCTAGGGCAGCTTGATTGTTATTAACTCGCAAGGTTTCAAGTGATTGTTCGTCAATGATGAATGTGACTGTCCTATTCTTACTCTTTTCCACTCTCTCATGAAGCACTTTCCAGTGGTCAGTATTAAGACCCTTGTTCTGCGCTTTGATTAGGACTAGGGCTTCCTGAATCGAGTCTGCCTCTGACGCTGGTATCATAGTAACGACCTTGGGCGGATTGGGCAACTGTTGCTCTGGTATTACAGAGAGTACTGCTCCCGGCCAAGGCTCTAAATACTGAACTTCCTCCACAAGCCAATCGAGACTGCGCTGGTCGACGCATGTGACCAGAACCCAGCCTGCTTTGTGCGAGAAGCTCAGGAACTCCGGTCCACCGCCAGTAGTGAACTGCTCTCGTATAGCTATGATCAGTTGGCGATGCACCTTTTTCATTTGGTCTTCATTCATGGGCACGGCATTTTGGATCCCGACTCGCAAAGGTTCCTTAGAGTTAAGAGCTTGCGGTTCACTGATTATACTGACCGGTTCCGTAGGTCCTTGACCAATAAGTAACTGACTGTTGTTGGTAAGAGAATTTTGTAGTGTTACAGTTTCGTTGGATATTCCCTTAGTTTTCTGTGCAGTTACTTTCACCTCTTCAGGTTTACGTTTTTCGGGGATAGTTGGGGCATTAGAGTTATTCAATGAGGGATACATTTTGAGCACATCAGGCCAAAACATTACGCACAGCCTGTTGGCCTCTTGTCGAGGAATTCCATGATCCAGGAGCAAACGGAATCGGTGTCTATGCTTCTTGCGTGTTCTGACAATTCCGGATGCCGGATTTTCATCATCATTCCTAGGCTGCCATGGTTCGGAAGAATTGATTCTGGTATTAATCGCATCTGGATTAAATGTTGGTTGGTTAGTTAAGGTGCTTGAGGCATTCTGAAAACAATGTATCTTGGAGGTAAGAGATGGCGCTTCGCTGATTACACTGACCGGTTTAGTAGGTCCTTGACCAATAGGTAATTGACTGTTGTTGTTAAGGGAATTTTGTATGTTTCCAATTTCATTGGATATTTTCTTAGTTTTCTGTGCAGTTACCTCCACCTCATCAGGTTTACGTTTTTGAGGGGAAGTTCGGGCATTAGAGTCGTATAATGAGGGATACATCTTGCGTACATCAGGCCAATGCATTACGCATAACTTACTAGCCTCGTTTTCTGGAATTCCATAGTCCACAAGCAAGCGGAATCTTTGTATTTCCCTTTTTTTTTGTCTGTTTAATTGTTTAGGTGTATGGTGAATGATTTCCGGAATTGAAGGGGTCGTAAACTGGTACTTCTGAGTATGTTCTGTGTTTTTTGGTATCATATTGATATGGTTAGATCCAGTGTTCACTGCCATACTCTGTCCTTGTGTTAAAGACATTGATTGGTTGGCAGTAGAACATGACACAGGCATCCTGGGATCATTTTCCTGTCTAGGAAGAGGAAATATGGAGGCTGAAGTACTATTGATTATGGTTGTATTGTCTCTCGGCTGCCATGATTTGGAGGAGTTGATTCTGGTATTAATCCCATCTTGATTAAATGTTGATTGGTTGCTTAGGTTGCATGGGGCATTCTGAAAACAAGGTTTTATTTAATGTAGTTGTTCAATTAAAGGTAATGAAAACTTATATCAAATAAAAGTTATGTCCCTACATATTAAGAAATGCACCAGAATACTAGAACATAAAAGTATATAGCAGCATATTGCCAGTCACTATAATTACTCAAACTCAAATATGCAACACTCTTTGATGGACCTCTTGGTTGTAAAAGAAAGGTAACATTTTTTTGAATTGATTGCTGTAGGATTAAGAATAGTGACAATATGCACATGGAAATATATTTGCCGTGTGGTGAGGGCAGTAAGAATACATTTGTCACCATCCCAACTCCTCTTGCGGGTGTCGTTAGAGTCAACTAAGGGATTGAAGTGTCACTGACCATTATTTGATAAAAGATTGATGATGAGCAGCAGCGTCATCATAGAGTGGACACATTACTGCGATCGCCAATCCACTTGCCCAGCGTGACGATTATGGGCATTTACCTCCTAATGCGTCTATACGCATAGTTAATAGGAGAGGCCTGATGATAGTGATGATGTGTGTGTGTGTGTGTGTGTGTGTGTGCATATGGAAAGGTACCTTGTCACAACTCTTAATAGACTTTATGTTTTCTTCAATACCAAGTAAACCAAGATATCGCTGGAAAGACGAGGTGGAGAAGGACCTACGCGCCCTGAATGCAGAGACCTGGGAGATCGCACAGAACAGGGTGCGTTGGCGCTAACGCGTATCAGAGGCCAAGATCCACTTTGGGTTGCTGAGCGAGCGGAGTAAATAAGTAACTGTTCTTCAATGAAGTCCATTTTAAACACTGTGACAAGGAATATTTCTGTGTGCATTGACAAATATAGTGGCCAACCCTCTACACATCTGCCAGCCTACAGGCTGTATCTCATAAACGATAATCAAAGTTGGTAGTAAATATACACCATGTATTTCTCATGTCACCATTAATTTAATCATTCAATAAAACAGCACAAAAACTAATAATGAATAAATTTCATCAATTCATTAAATATTAAAGCTAACAAAAGCATGTTAATAATAAAAAGAAAGAGGAAAGCCATATAAATGAAAGCTAGATTATAAATATTTAGGAAACTGCAGGGAAAGACTTGCTAAACAAAGCACCAGACGGGCAAAGATGGAAAGAGTAGGAGGGCGCCTACATTCAAAGAAGAGTCCAAATTAAATAAGTAAATTATATATATAGTCCTCCACATCAATTTCGAAGACGGCGAACCCAATAAATGATGAATTTTTCCTTTTGTGAGCTCTTATGTGGCTGCACAGACCAAACTTGCTCTTAACCCTCCGTGTACAAGGTGAAAAATGTTTATATGACATTTCCTTACATTTGGGGTGTGCTAATACCCCACCTTGTATGCCAAAGGATAAAAACTACTATGAGATAAAAAACACAATTACCAAATATGTAAAACAATAATTACAACAAAATAAAACAAAATCATGGGGTCCTATGTATACTAAACATTGGATGCAAAATAAAGATCTCTATCTCTGTCCTTCGTCGCCCCAGGAGCAAAAGGGCATATATCGCTTCGCTTCATAAACTTTGCAATAAATAAAGTATAAAAGTGAGATTATTATTAAATTTAATATATTATTATTAGTGTAAAAATTAAGAATACCTAAACTTCGTTTACCTGTTTGTCCCGATAAGGCCGGCGTTCGAATAGCACAGGTCTAGGCTCCATTGAATTGATGATATCTGGTACCTATTTAATCAAATTTCTAAAATATTTTATGGCTGGAATGCTGGAAGCCCATTTAAAATAATATTGCAAGTTGACCACAAAACAATTGGATAATCTTGACATTGACACTAATGACAGTATTGACAGTCGAGCAAGGTTGCTAAGACAAATAAATAAATACGATTTAAAGTTATAACAAAACGCATCTGAGTAGCTGGTTTTTTTAGCTTTAGAAGAGATATCAAATCACTTCTGTAAAATAAATCGCAAATAAATCTATACGATCATTTACATTTTTTTGCTTTTGTAATGTAATGCACATTTAGGTACTATGAGTATGGACAGCTAACACTTTGCGCCTCAATTTTCGGCCCTTTTTAGGGTTCCGTACAAAAAGAACCCTTATTTTATTGACCGATCATGAAACCAACCAAATAAGGACTTTTTAACAAGTGGCCTTCGTGAGTAGAGAAAGGCAGCAATAAAAAAAGGGGTCCAAAATACACGGGATGCACGGCCAAAAAATGTATGCATAACCGTTGGCTGTGAGATTTTGGGACTCGGGAGGTCCTTTTCCGGGAGATTTTTTTTATAATAATTATCTACTAGGTGCTACCATAACTGCCTACTTAGAACGACTACTTCTGAAACATTAACTTATTTCTAAAAAAAAAAAACCCCAAGCTGTTTATTCTGCTTCCCAAAATCCTCACTGTATATTCCAGTTCCCATAAACCTGTATATCAATCCGTGGTTGAAGTCCATGGAAAATTTTAATAACACTGCTATTTAGCAGTATTTTTTTTACTAGATAGTTGAAATAAATTCTTAGAAACGCATTAAGAGTATTTTTCAGAAACACGTCCATATATTAGATTTTTCAAAAATAATCCCGAAAACTCTGTTCTTACAGGTCTGGCCTGCTACCGCGAGCACCGAAGTTCATAAATGAGGGTTTTTGATACTTTTTCTGCCGCTATGGGGAGGTGAGATGGCAGCACTGAGCCGACCGTTTAACGAACTGTCAAAATAAATACGCGCATTTAATTTTCAACATATTTATAGGTTTATTTATTCTGAAAACCATTACTTTAGGCATATTGTTACCTAAAATAAATAAATAAAATAGTTCCAAGTCAATTCTCATGAAATTAACAAAGTTAAAGTAATTATTTTGAATGCCAGTGACTTTGCGCGCCTGTTTTATAGCTCTGTCTTCAGTTCGATGACCGTGTAATAGTCGTAATCCATTACAAAATCAATTCTCTTCCAAATAAAATAGAATTTCAATATTTTAGGCCCAGGTGCCTATGAATAGTATGAATCTGACAGTTGTCGAGACCAGGTACGTACGAAGCGCCGCCTGGTGGCAGAAAAATTATCGAAAACCCTCATTTCGGAGATTTGTCACTTTAACGAAGGCTTCATTAGGGTGACAGAGAAAAATCCCCGAAATTTGCGGAGGTACTTCAGTGTTTACACTGTAGGAATACAGCAAAATAAAAAAAACCCATTTACGTGTAGGTGAGGTATCCGGTTTTTTATATCTTTTCTACCACTTTGTTGCCGTGAGTAACATGTATGCCTGTACCAAATTGCAAATTTCTAGTTTATGCGTGTAATCGGTACTAACGGCCACTGAGCTATACTGCGGACAGACAGACAGACATGGCGAAACTATATTAAGGGTTCCTTAATATAGTTTCGCCTTTTTGTAATTAAATCATGGGATAATGAAAAGAGAGGCAGGCGTGTAAACAAAATAAAAAAGCATTCTTAAAATAATTTTATTCTTATTTGATAAATATCTACAATGTGTGAATTTATTGTTATAAATATGTAAAAATGTATGCGCAGCGAAGTGGTAGCGATTACTTTAACTCCGCTGTGCTGGCAGGGCAGTATGGCTCCTATTCCAAAATCTATCTGCAGAGACCACCGGGTACTACGGATTTTCCCTTCACAAATGTTCCTTGCGCGTCATTTGAGCGTATCAGATACGTAATCCCTTCTAAACTGCTTCTATAGTTCAGCACCTTTCGGAGCTCGGTTTCTTCCTGGACAGAATGTCAGCCTCGAAGGTTCTCCCCTAACGTCAATTCGCTTCCTATCAATCCTCGTTTAATATCTGTTCGATATCAGTGATCCTAGCTTGGAGAGACTTCACATCTCGTCTTGGGAGTTCCAATCACTCCTTTCGTTTTCGCTTATCATTCCCGTTACTTTCATAGCAGTGAGTCTCTGTAACCACCATTTGCTCCGGGCGATGTAATATTGCGCCCTGAGTACGGATCGAAATTGTTATTCCTTCTCCTTTTATAGCTGTCAAAATTATCAATGCCCCGGTCCTCATAAGCATCCCTTACATTAGACAATCTCTTGTCTCGCCTTTCGTATAGACCCGTACTATCAAAAGAACGTTCATTACTATAGGGGTTATAATCTATAGGTTGATGAGGACGACTATCAAGTCGGTTTGAAGATCTTGAGTCTGGGCAGTCTTCGTATCTTCTACCATGAATGTCCTGAGGAAAATATTGTTTATGTCTTTCAGGGCTCTCTTCCATTGGCACGCTATATCTAGAACTGGTCGGATTTCCTGCTAAGAAACTTTCAGCATCCTGTATGATCCAGGATTTGTACCCACCCTCTTTACTAGTCGGACTAAGACTACGGTCCATGCGTTTCCGGGAACAAATATCCTTAGATACTTGAGCGGGAACTGATTTACCCAGATTTGCATTCTGATGAAGCATAGGCATTCCTCCTTGACTGGCTTGCAAATAGTAGGGTAGGTTAGGATTTATTCGGGGTGCGTTCTGTTGAACTGCCGCGTTCTCAACTTGCATACCTAATCTTTGGCCAAATGTCGCGCTGCCGTAATTGAAAGGAGGACGATGCGGTAATATCATTTTGTTCTGAATTAAGCTCTCATTAGGATTACTAGGAATACGTAAGAACTCTATCCCTTGTGTTTGTCTTCGTGGAACTGCTACGGTCCCACTTACTCCCACATTAGGTACATTTGGGACACCATAGAACGGATTTACGGTACCTGGAGGCATCATATTTAGATTTCCTGTAGCGGTTTGAGTATAAGATCTATTGCAATCAGTTCCTAAAGAGGGAAATATGTTTTGCTGCATTACAGTGATAGCTCCTATCTCATTTCCCATCGCAACAGCAGGCGATGCACGGTAAGCTGAAGGTATAATATTTGAGGGTGCCATGAATAAATTTTCTTCGGATCTCTGGGCAGAAATTTCTTGACGGCCGGGTCCCATTCTGTCTTTGTTACCCTTGATTTGAGAGTTTCGGGAAATTTGTTGATCATCGACTCTACGTCTTTTAGATCCCTTATCTATTCTCTCTCGAGCGACTCTGTCTCTGAGCCTGTCATCTGTAAGACGACGGACTGTAACCCTATCCCTAGATTGGGGCGTCTTAACTCTTGCCCGTTTAAAAGTTTGTTCCTTTCGTTGGTTAGAGCTCTTTATTATCGGTGAAGACTGGTTTCTATCATCATAAGATCTCTTTTTTCCGGATTGAACTGGGTTTTGATCCCGTCTAACTCCTGATATTTGGCTTTTATTTTGATTTAATCTCTTTTGTTTGAGTCCTTCATTCCCTTTCTTTCCTTTCCTTTCAATATGTCCTTCTGCTGGGACTGAAGGCGTGTGTTTATTGGTTTCTCGTTGGCTCTTCTGAATAAGTGGAGTCTTTGCAGTTTTAGAGACTTGGGGAACCGGATTGGTCTTAATATTGCCTTCGGCCGACTTTGATGGAACACCAGCTTTCAAAGAAAAGGTTTTATTCTGTCCGGTTTCCATACTTCCTGCAGTGCCCTTGGGTTTAGATTTTATGTCAGTTATACCAGGCATGGGAGTGGTAGAAGCTTCGATTGTGGTGACAATCCTGAACCATATTTTTGTAGTGCCTAACGTAGGTTGACAATTTAGGCGTCTCAATGTTACAAGCGAATCTACATCAATTATGAGTGTTACAGTCCAACTTTTGCCCTTTTCCAGCCTCTCATCGATTACCTTCCAGAGCTCAGTATTAATACCCGTATTGTGTACTTTAAGGAGTTCTAGAGCCTCTTCAACAGTGGATACTACTATCTCAGGGATAAAAGCAACCACCTTTGCAAAAACAGGTTTGGGCATTTCTTGCTCTCGTATTACTGAGAGTTCCGCTCCATCCCATGGCTCTAGATACTGTACTTCGTTTAAGAGCCAAGTTCGAGTAAGCTTATCGTTGCATGTTATCAGGACCCAACCGTCCATGTATGTAAAATCAGCAAATTCTGGCCCTCCGCCGTCAGTCCATTGCTCTGATTTTGCTAAACGAAGATGGCGACGAATCCTTTCCATTTGGGCTTTAGTCATGTGTTTAGAGTTCTTAATTCCAACTTGCAAATATTCATTCTTTACAGGTTCTGGAGTGCTCATTGTGGGTACCTGCGGTTCCTGATTGGGTTTTAACAACCTTTGTAGTTTGGGGTGTGATGCTACCTGTGGAGGTAACTTCTGATGAATTTCAGGCCAGGATAATACACACAGTTCATTAGCAGTTTCAAAAGGAACTCCACAAGTTACGAGAGTGGCTCTCTTTTTTCTTGAAGTATTTTTTGAAGTGGCTGACAGCTTCTTATTTTGATCACTGTGTGTTACAGATACACATTTCTGATTGGGAGGAGAAATTTTGTCTGCTGCAATACGCTTGATGGTAGATTTAGATGCCAAAATACCAGCTGATTTTGCTTTTATCACATCTGTCTTTGGTAGTAAAATCTGTAATTTGGGGTACAGTGATAACAGCCCGCGTAACTTTTCGCGGAGATCGCGCCAATACAAGACACATAGTTTTTCGGCAGTTTTTAAAGGAACCCCTAGAGCTACAAGCTTGGCTCTTCTTTTTTTGGCTGAAACTTTCAATCTTTCCTCTTTATTACTGGAAGTTATAGAGTTTTTATTTTGTAATGGAGGGTACACAGTTGTGTGTGTGTCGCTCAACTTTTTTGCAGTAGAAGCAAGTGGTAAGGCAATTTTTTTTGCAGCAACTAAACTTGCGTTTGGGTCTACTTTAGGTGGATTTTGTAAAATGCTTTGTAGTTTAGGGTATTGTGATACTAGTGGGGTTAACTTCTCGAGTAGATCCGGCCAGAGCAAGACACATAGTTCCCGGGCAGTTTCTAGAGGAACCCCATGAGCTTCAAGTGTAGCTCTTTTCTTCTTGGCAGCAGCTGTTAGTTTCTTCTCTTTATTAATGGAAGCTATAGAATCATTGTTTTGCAATGTAGGAGATATTTCGTCGCTTGAAATGACAGAGCTTTGTATTACCGTTTGTGACCCACCTCCGAGGCACATTTCTTTTGGAGTTGTAGCAAGTGTTATGGTAGATTGTTTTGTACCAACTAAACCTGCATTAGGATCCATTACAGGTGGGTTTTGTAGTAAGCTTTCCACTTTAGGATATAATGATACTAGCGGGGTTAACTTCTTGAGTAGATCTGGCCAAAGCAAGACACACAGTTCCCTGGCAGTTTCTATAGGAACTCCATGAGCTAGAAGCGTAGCTTTTTTCTTTTTAGCAGCCATTGTTGGTTTTTTATTAGTTTTATTGAAATTTATAGATTTATTTTCTTGTACTGTAGGAGGTTGTTTGAGGTTTTTGGTGACTTTACTGGAGCTTGTTGGTTGATTTGCTGATGAGTACTCTATTAAACTTTTTAGTTTAGGGTACAATGATACCAGGGGAGGTAACTTCTTGACGAGATCAGACCAGGGAAGGGTACACAGTTTTTGGGCAGTCTCTAGAGGCACTCCACGATCTAGAAGCCTGTATCTTTTTCTTTTGTCCGCTGTTTTCAATCTTTTTTTTTTATTTTTTGTGGGAAGGTTAGTGTCATTTCCTTTTACTGAAGAAGAGATTGTGTCTGTTGAAGGAACAGAGTTTTGTATTACTGTTTGTGATCCGTCTCCCGAAGCGACATTCTCCTCTTGAGGTCCTCTCGAAATTACCTCAGTTGAAGGCAGAGAGTTTTGTATTACTGTTTGAGACCCGTCTCCTGAGACGAGGTTCTCCTCATAAGATCCTCTGACGATTGTGTCAGTTAAAGGATCAAAGTTTTGTATTACCATTTGTGTCCCGTCTACAGAGACCAGATTCTCCTCTTGAGATCCTCCCGTGATTACGTCAGCTGAAGGGACAGAGTTTTGTATTGCTGGTTGTGATCCGTCTCCCGAGACGACATTCTCTTGAGATCCTCTTAAGAATGTATCAGTTGAAGGGACAGAGTTTTGTATTACTGTTTGTGATTCGTCTCCCGAGACTACATTCTCCTCTTGAGATCTTCCCGTGATTACGTCAGCTGAAGGGACAGAATTTAGTATTGCTGTTTGTGATCCGTCTCCCGAGACGACATTCTCCTCTTGAGATCCTCTCAAGAATGTATCAGTTGAAGGGACAGAATTTTGTATTGCTGTTTGTGATCCGTCTCCCGAGACAATATTCTCCTCTTGAGATCCTCTCAAGAATGTATCAGTTGAAGGGACAGAGTTTTGTATTACTGTTTGTGATTCGTCTCTCGAGACTACATTCTCCTCTTGAGATCTTCCCGTGATTACGTCAGCTGAAGGGACGGAGTTTTGTATTACTGTTTCTGACCCATCTTCAGAGACGATGTTCTCCTCTTGAGATCCTCTTAAGATTGTGTCAGTTGAAGGGACAGAGTTTTGTATTACTGTTTGTGACCCGTCTCCCGAGACGACATTTTCCTCTTGAGATCCTCTCGTGATTACGTCAGCTGAAGGGACAGAATTTTGTATTGCTGTTTGTGATCTTTCTTCCGAGATGACATTCTCCTCTTTAGACCCTCTGGAGATTGTGTCAATTAAAGGGACAGAGTTCTGTATTACCGCTTGTGATCTGTCTACAGAGGCGAGATTCTCCACTTGAGATCCTCTCACGATTGTGTCAGTTGAAGGATCAAAGTTTTGTATTTCCGTTTGTGGCCCGTATACAGAGACGAGGTTCTCATCTTGAGCTCCTTCCGTAATTGTATCAGTTGAAGGGACAGAGTTTTGTATTACTATTTGTGACCCGTCTCCCGAGACCAGATTCTCCTCTTGAGATCTTCCCGTGATTATGTCAGCTGAAGGAACAGAGTTTTGTATTACTATTTGTGACCTGTCTCCTGAGAGATTCTGCTCTAGAGATCCTCCTATGATTGTGTCAGTTGATGGGACTGAGTTTTGTATTACTGTTTGTGATTTGTCTCTAACACTCAATTTTGTTGGAGTTGAAACATCTGTGCTGATGTCTTCCTCAGAATAATTTTGGTGGCAACCTATCTTGTTATTTTCCAAGTTGTTGGGTTGATCTTTTTCCATCATTTATTTTGTTGTGTATTCTTGATGTTAGTAATTAATTGTCTAATGCTGTATGATTGAAATGATTTCCTAGTTATGAAGTTTAGCAGTTCAAAGAACTGTAAACTGATCTTTCACAGCAAAATCAAGTGATATGAACTAGTAGTGTTTTCTTCTTGCTCCTTATATTATCGTTATTTAAATTATTTATCCCAATTCTCTCCTCTCATTATGTAGGAATTCCAGAAAAAACATTGCGATGACAAGTTTAAGGGTTTGTTGACCTGTTTAATTCTTATATCATGTCAACAACTTGTAACATTAACTGCTTGCTGGCCTTTGTCACGCCACCTGTCGTTGAATGTCCAAAATTAGATTGCTGAAACAGAAATAAATTCATACATGCAGAAACTGTATTTTGAAGAGATTTACTTAGAAACTATATAAATCTAAAGCATGATTCTAAAGCAACTGAAGTAAGAAGTAGTATTACACACAATTATCTTTTGAAATGGAACCTAATTTACACATACTGTAAAACTGCTTAACTATAGTTCAAACGCTCCCAACGATGGTCCAAAACCTAATGGTATATCTGCCATTAGGTGTAATTATGCTATTCATAGGCAAAAGCTACAGTAACTCATCAATAATAAAAAAACTTGGATAAATGCCAAAAACAAGATTGGGACTGATGCTTTAGGTTTGTATTGTTGCAGTATTGGACCATAATTGAGTGGTTTTACTTTTAAAGTAACAAAAAAAAGATTGACTTTACTAAACCAAAACTGAGGCTTCCTGATTTTTCTGAATTTAAATATTATTCAATATGGAATTTTAAATTGGTTGTGCACCATGAACATATTATTGGCACAGTCACCACCAGATATGTTGTGGCTGGAGCAGCGTTAAGAAATATCTGAACTGGCCTTTAGTGCCATAACAATTAGAAGTGTGTTCAGATATTCTTGAGCGCTCCAGGCGCTCAGATATATATCTGATGGCGACTGTACATAGTTTGATAGTGATTTCCAATGACGTGATTAATATGAGCATTATTTTCAGACAAAACTGCTTTTAAAATAAGACTGGAGGGACAAGCCTGTTTTTACCTCTACGCCGTTCTAGGACTAGGTTTATCTGAAAACCCGCATTTAATTTTATTACGACATTCATTACTACACAAAAAAATTGTAAGGAATAAAGGCATTGATTAGAAAAAGCAACTAAACATCGAAAAACATACCTGCACAGAATCCAACACGTCTTTATAATTACTTGTAGCTACCACTTTAAAAATTCAACAAGTAAGTCAATTGTTTCTCAAAATGAATATTGGTCTATTTCTTGAACCACAATTTACAGCTTCAGCGCATAATATTTGCAAAATTTACTAATCCATTCAACATTTTTTTTTACTTCATTCTCTTGTCATTGTCAATTATGACCACAGACTACTAAGAAGAAAATGACGTTCTATGTTTTTTTGTTGGGCTTAAGGCCCGTATTAGACGGCAGGCGACCAACCTCACTGCGAATGTTATAGTTTGGCTAGGGCGCACTATGGGGTGGTGAGATGGCAGCAGTGTGGCGTTAACTACCATAGACATATAAATTTACCTATTTATAGACATATAATTTTATCTGTGTTAACTACAACGAACTGTCATAATAAATACGCGTCTTTAATTTTCTATATATTTTTAGGTTTATTTATTCTTAAAACGATTACTTTAGGAATATTGTTAACTAAACTAAATAAAACAAATAGTTCCTTGTCAATTCTCATGAAATTAACACATTGAGCGCCGGGAACTACCGAGGGGAGTTCTCTGTGGGAGGTCTATTTTCGCTACAAAGCGGAAAAATCACGGGATAGGCTACGAGCGTAGCACTCTTAGCAATGAAAGTGTTAACAAAGTTATAGTAATTTTCTTTAGTACAATAGCAATGACTTTACGCCCGTTTTAGAGCTCAATCTTCTCAGCTCAGTCTCAGCTGTTCAGCGACAGTTTCCTAGTCGTAAGCCATTACAATATCAATAAACTTCCAAATACAATAGAATTCAGATATTTTTATGTTCAGTAGCTACATGAATGTAGGATTAATATGGATTTGACAACGTTATAATAATAGCAAGAACGAAAGGGATGGTCTTATGAAACTTTTTACTAGTGGAAGTGAAAAGGAACGATAATCGTCCGTCCTTATCACTGTGCCACTATTTTTTGTGTGTGTGTGCATTAGATGCTAAATGTAAGTGCCAGACAAATGCGTTGAATACATGAATGTAGGATTAATATGGATTTGACAATGTTATAATAATAGCAAGAACGAAAGGGATGGTCTTATGAAACTTTTTACTAGTGGAAGTGAAAAGGAACGATAATCGTCCGTCCTTATCACTGTGCCACTATTTTTTGTGTGTGTGTGCGTTAGATGCTAAATGTAAGTGCCAGACAAATGCGTTGAATACGTCACTAAGTGCCTGTGTGGCACTTTCTTCTTAGTAGTAAGTGACTATGTCTATCCCTCTTAGTGGCACACTATGTGCGGCCCCTCGGTTGAATACGTCACTAAGTGCCACACACACAAGTATCTTCTTAGTAGTAAGTGACTATGTCTATCCCTCTTAGTGGCACACTGTGCGGCCCCTCGAGTAGCTAGTATGAATCTGACAGCTGCTTGGACTTCATACCTACGTGGCGCCGCCTGGTGGCAGAAAAAATATCGAAAACCCTCATTGGAGGGCAGCGCCATCTGTTAGACTACTACTAGAGATGCAACAAGGATCTTACATTTCTATCGTTTTCTGCTTGCACAGACAGAATAATGAAAACACAGGTGATAAGATGTAATGTTAGTTTATTTCAGTAAATAGCCTATATACAATCCCGGGTATCATACCGTCTGCTTTGGATTTCATAACAATGTGGCGAGCCGCCGACCGGACTTACGACTAGGAGTTAATTATTGTGACTGCTTTACATCGTCAGCTCCTGTGGGGCAAAAAACATGGAATTAATATAAATATAATCAATAAACCCTTACCCCCTTATTCATAAACGTCTAACCACAAAGTACCCAAATATAGAGGGTCTGTTTCATGGAAGGCTCAAATAGTTCGGAATATGTTACAATAGATGTCACTAGGAGCACGATTGACTAGTAATAGATTTAGTTTTATTTGAAATCCAGATATTTGCTACCTGTTAGTGCACAGTTTTAATTAATTTAGCATCATACATCGAAAATAGTCAAAACCACCCTTTCTAGAAGAGTAAATTAGTAAATAAAAAAATTAACTATTTTTGGAATAAATTGATTTCAGCGCCATCTATTATTGCACGTACATATTTTTATGCGTTTTTCCCGATACGCGTCAAACAGTACACTGCTCGAGTCTTGACAGAAATAATCTATAGATGTCGCTAAACAAAATCTTGCATATATTGATTTTAAATGTTTAAGGAGGTCTAAAAAACCAAAAAACTAATAAATACAATAAAAAAAAAGTAAAAAGTCCCTACATCACTAATAATAACAAAAAAATACATACATTACAAGTCATATGCTAGGATTTGAACCCGTAACATAACAACTGATAACAATAAATAGCTGATTAGGGTATATCCGAATTATATAACAAATACATTGCGGCGCGGCGTTGCCGTCGTCAGCATTCTCTTTGCTTTACCGTAATCTGACGAGCTGGCAACAAACGAAACGAGAGGCATAGAAAATTGAAGGTAATCTGAGCATTGCATTCTGTTTCTATTCTACGCTTCAATACCAAACTCACATAGCGAAATAATAATTAAACTCTTACTAATGGCACTCTATCTATATCATTGGCAATAAATAGCTCTCCACTCTGTCCAACATCCAACAAACTCTGTAAGAAAAAAAAGGCTAATACTAATTTTCTCTTATTGTGTCTACATTTTTTGAATTTGTCATTGTGTCCATTCTAAGATCCAAGATGGCGGGAACTTTTTTTGCAATTTTCATCATTATACTCGTTTCCGACTAATTCGCATGTACGTGGAATACGATTTCCGGGTCCATTCTAAAATCCAAGATGGCGGGAACTTTTTTTTCCAATTTTCATCATTATACTCGTTTCCGACTAATTCGCATACGTGGAATACGATTTCCGGGTCCATTCTAAAATCCAAGATGACGGGAACTTTTTTTTTGCAATTTTCATCATTATACTCGTTTCCGACTAATTCGCATACGTGGAATACGATTTCCGGGTCCATTCTAAAATCCAAGATGGCGGGAACTTTTTTTTCCAATTTTGATCATTATACTCGTTTCCGACTAATTCGCATACGTGGAATACGATTTCCGAGTCCATTCTAAAATCCAAGATGGCGGGAACTTTTTTGCAATTTTCATCATTATACTCGTTTCTGACTAATTTGCATACGTGGAATATCATTTTTGGGTCCATTCTAAGATCCAAGATGGCGGGAATTTTTTTGCAATTTTCATCATTGTACTCGTTTCTGACAAATCGCATACGTGCAATACGATTTCCGGGTGCATTCTAAGATCCAAGATGACGGGAACTTTTTTTTGCAATTTTCATCATTGTACTCGTTTCTGACTAATTCGCATACGTGGAATATCATTTTTGGGTCCATTCTAAAATCCAAGATGGCGGGAACTTTTTTTTTGCAATTTTCATCATTGTACTCGTTTCTGACTAATTCACATACGTGTAATACGATTTCCGGGTCCATTCTAAGATCAAAGATGGCGGCTACTTTTTTTGTAATTTTCATTATTATACTCGTTTCTGACTAATTCGCATACGTGTAATACGATTTCCGGGTCCATTCTAAGATCCAAGATGGCGGGAACTTTTTTTTGCAATTTTCATCATTATACTCGTTTCTGACTAATTCGCATACGTGGAATATCATTTTTGGGTCCATTCTAAGATCCAAGATGGCGGGAACTTTTTTTTGCAATTTTCATCATTATACTCGTTTCTGACTAATTTGCATACGTGGAATACGATTTCCGGGTCCATTCTAAAATCCAAGATGGCGGGAACTTTTTTTTTGAAATTTTCATCATTATACTCGTTTCTGACTAATTCGCATACGTGGAATATCATTTTTGGGTCCATTCTAAGATCCAAGATGGCGGGAACTTTTTTGCAATTTTCATCATTGTACTCGTTTCTGACTAATTTGCATACGTGGAATATCATGTTTGGGTCCATTCTAAGATCCAAGATGGCGGGAACTTTTTTGCAATTTTCATCATTGTACTCGTTTCTGACAAATCGCATACGTGCAATACGATTTCCGGGTCCATTCTAAGATTCAAGATGGCGGGAACTTTTTATATTGCAATTTTCATCATTATACTCGTTTCCGACTAATTCGCATACGTGGAATACGATTTCCGGGTCCATTCTAAAATCCAAGATGGCGGGAACTTTTTTTTGCAATTTTCATCATTGTACTCGTTTCTGACTAATTCGCATACGTGGAATATCATTTTTGGGTCCATTCTAAAATCCAAGATGGCGGGAACTTTTTTTTGCAATTTTCATCATTGTACTCGTTTCTGACTAATTCGCATACGTGTAATACGATTTCCAGGTCCATTCTAAGATCCAAGATGACGGGAACTTTTTTTTGCAATTTTCATCATTGTACTCGTTTCTGACTAATTCGCATACGTGGAATATCATTTTTGGGTCCATTCTAAAATCCAAGATGGCGGGAACTTTTTTTTGCAATTTTCATCATTGTACTCGTTTCTGACTAATTCACATACGTGTAATACGATTTCCGGGTCCATTCTAAGATCAAAGATGGCGGCTACTTTTTTTGTAATTTTCATTATTATACTCGTTTCTGACTAATTCGCATACGTGTAATACGATTTCCGGGTCCATTCTAAGATCCAAGATGGCGGGAACTTTTTTTTGCAATTTTCATCATTATACTCGTTTCTGACTAATTTGCATACGTGGAATACGATTTCCGGGTCCATTCTAAAATCCAAGATGGCGGGAACTTTTTTTTTTGCAATTTTCATCATTATACTCGTTTCCGACAAATTCGCATACGTGGAATACGATTTCCGGGTCCATTCTAAAATCCAAGATGGCGGGAACTTTTTTTTGCAATTTTCATCATTGTACTCGTTTCTGACTAATTCGCATACGTGGAATACGATTTCCGAGTCCATTCTAAAATCCAATGGCGGGAACTTTTTTTTTGCAATTTTCATCATTGTACTCGTTTCTGACTAATTCGCATATGTGTAATACGATTTCCGGGTCCATTCCGGGTCCATAAGATCCAAGATGGCGTCTACTTTTCTTGTAATTTTCATTATTGTACTCGTTTCTGACTAATTCGCATACGTGGAATGGAATACGATTTTCGGGTGCATTATGAGATCCAAGATGGCGGGAACTTTTTTTGCAAATTTCATAATTATACTCGTTTCTGACTAATTCGCGTACGTGAAATACGATTTTCGGGTCCATTCTAAGATTCAAGATGGCGGGAACTTTTTATTTTGCAACTTTCATCATTATACTCGTTTCCGACTAATTCGCATACGTGGAATACGATTTCCGGGTCCATTCTAAAATCCAAGATGGCGGGAACTTTTTTATTGCAATTTTCATCATTATACTCGTTTCCGACTAATTCGCATAAGTGGAATACGATTTCCGGGTCCATTCTAAAATCCAAGATGGCGGGAACTTTTTTTGCAATTTTCATTATTATACTCGTTTCTGACTAATTCGCATACGTGAAATATAATTTTTGGGTTCATTCAAAGATCCAAGATGGCGGGAACTTTTTTTTGTAATTTTCGTCATTATACTCGTTTCCGACTAATTCGCATACGTGGAATACGATTCCCGGGTCCATTCTAAAATCCAAGATGGCGGGAAGTTTTTTTTTGCAATTTTCATCATTATACTTTTTACTGACTAATTCGCATACGTGGAATACGATTTTCGGGTGCATTCTGAGATCCAAGATGGCGGGAACTTTTTTTTGCAATTTTCATCATTATACTCGTTTCCGACTAATTCGCATACGTGGAATACGATTTCCGGGTCCATTCTAAGATCAAAGATGGCGGGAACTTTTTTTTTTGCAATTTTCATCATTGTACTCGTTTCTGACTAATTCGCATACGTGGAATACGATTTCCGGGTCCATTCTAAAATCCAAGATGGCGGGGACTTTTTTTGCAATTTTCATCATTATACTCATTTCTGACTAATTCGCATACGTGGAATATAATTTTTGGGTTCATTCTAAGATCCTAGATGGCGGGAACTTTTTTTTGCAATTTTCGTCATTATACTCGTTTCCGACTAATTCGCATACGTGGAATACGATTCCCGGGTCCATTCTAAAATTCAAGATGGCGGGAACTTTTTTTGTAATTTTTGTCAATGTACTCGTTTTCAACTAATTTATAAACGTGGAACCCTAATTTGGGGTTAATTTAATTTCCAAGAGTTTTTATATTTAGCACGTTCTTATGAGCAGCGGAAATGCAGTACCTACAATGAAAAAAAAACGGCATAAAAGCTCAAAAAAGGTGCCGCCATTTTGCATCTTACAATTGATGTACTTTTGGGCAGTTTTTATCATTAAAAATACTCCATTTCCAATACATAT
Source organism: Thaumatotibia leucotreta (assembly GCA_025490895.1). Classification (NCBI taxonomy): domain Eukaryota; kingdom Metazoa; phylum Arthropoda; class Insecta; order Lepidoptera; family Tortricidae; genus Thaumatotibia; species Thaumatotibia leucotreta. The sequence continues at coordinate 12,134 of JALPQI010014471.1, read as the reverse complement.
ACGTAAATAACCTTGGATCTTAAATTCGCCCTAAATTCGGGTTCCACGTTGGTAAATTAGTCGAAAACAAGTACAATGATAAAAATTACAAAAAAAAAGTTCCCGCCATCTTGGATCTCAGATTGGACCCCAAAATCGTATGCGAATTAGTCAGAAACGAGTATAATGATGAAAATTGCAAAAAAAAGTTCCCGCCATCTTGGATTTTAGAATGGACTCGGAAATCGTATTCCACTTATGCGAATTATTCGGAAACGAGTATAATGATGAAAATTGCAAAAAAAAAGTTCCCGCCATCTTGGATCTTAGAATGGAACTAAAAAAGATATTCCCCGTATGCGAATTAGTCTATAACGAGTATAATGATGAAAATTGCAAAAAAAAGTTCCCGCCATCTTGGATCTTAGAATGGAACTAAAAAAGATATTCCCCGTATGCGAATTAGTCTGAAACGAGTATAATGATGAAAATTGCAAATTTTAGAATGGACCCGGAAATCGTTTTCCACGTATGCGAATTAGTCGGAAACGAGTATAATGATGAAAATTGCAAAATAAAAAAATCCCGCCATCTTGAATCTTAGAATGGACCCGAAAATCGTATTCCACGCATGCGAATTAGTCAGAAACGAGTATAAAGATGAAAATTTAAAAAAAAGTTCCCGCCATCTTGGATCTTAGAATGGAACTTAAAAAAGATATTCCACGTATGCAAAATAATCAGAAACGAGTATAATGATGAAAATTGCAAAAAAAGGTCCCGCCATCTTGGATTTTAGAATGGACTCGGAAATCGTATTCCACGTATGCGAATTAGTCTGAAACGTGTATAATGATGAAAATTGCAAAAAAAAGAGTTCCCGCCATCTTGGATTTTAGAATGGACCCGGAAATCGTATTCCACGTATGCGAATTAGTCGGAAACGAGTATAATGATGAAAATTGCAAAATAAAAAGTTCCCGCCATCTTGAATCTTAGAATGGACCCGAAAATCGTATTCAACGCATGCGAATTAGTCAGAAACGAGTATAAAGATGAAAATTAAAATAAAAGTTCCCGCCATCTTGGATTTTAGAATGGACCAGGAAATCGTATTCCACGTATGCGAATTAGTCAGAAACGAGTATAATGATGAAAATTGCAAAAATAAGTTGCCTCCATCTTTAATCTCATAATGGACCCGAAAATTGTATTCAACGTATGCGAATTAGTCAGAAACGAGTATAATGATGAAAATTGCAAGAAAAATGTTCCCACCTTCTTGGATCTCAGAATGGACCCGGAAATCGTATTGCCCGTATGCGAATTAGTCAGAAACGAGTATAATGATGAAAATTACAAAAAAGCAGCCGCCATCTTGGATCGTAGAATGGACCCGGAAATCGTATTACACGTATGCGAATTAGAAACGAGTACAATGATGAAAATTGCAAAAAAAAGTTCCCGCCATCTTGGATTTTAGAATGGACTCGGGAATCGTATTCCACGTATGCGAATTAGTCGGAAACGAGTATAATGATGAAAATTGCAAAAAAAAAGGTCCCGCCATCTTGGATTTTAGAATGGACTCGGAAATCGTATTCCACTTATGCGAATTCGTCGGAAACGAGTATAATGATGAAAATTGCAAAAAAAAAGTTCCCGGCATCTTGGATCTTAGAATGGAACCAATAAAGATATTCCACGTATGCGAATTAGTCAGAAACGAGTATAATGATGAAAATCGCAAAAAAAAGGTCCCGCCATCTTGGATTTTAGAATGGACTCGGGAATCGTATTCCACGTATGCGAATTAGTCAGAAACGAGTATAATGATGAAAATTGCAAAAAAAAGTTACCGCCATCTTGGGTCTTAGAATGGACCCAAAAATGATATTCCACGTATGCGAATTAGTAAGAAACGAGTATAATGATGAAAATTGCAAAAAAAGTTCCCGCCATCTTGGATTTTAGAATGGTCTCGGAAATCGTATTCCACTTATGCGAATTCGTCGGAAACGAGTATAATGATGAAAATTGCAAAAAAAAAGTTCCCGGCATCTTGGATCTTAGAATGGAACCAAAAATGATATTCCACGTTTGCGAATTAGTCAGAAACGAGTATAATGATGAAAATCGCAAAAAAAAGGTCCCGCCATCTTGGATTTTAGAATGGACTCGGAAATCGTATTCCACGTATGCGAATTAGTCGGAAACGAGTATAATGATGAAAATTGCAAAAAAAAAGGTCCCGCCATCTTGGATTTTAGAATGGACTCGGAAATCGTATTCCACGTATGCGAATTAGTCAGAAACGAGTACAATGATGAAAATTGCAAAAAAAAGTTCCCGCCATCTTGGATTTTAGAATGGACCCGGAAATCGTATTCCACGTATGCGAATTAGTCGGAAACGAGTATAATGATGAAAATTGCAAAAAAAAAGTTCCCGCTATCTTGAATTTTAGAATGGACCCGGAAATCGTATTCCACGTATGCGAATTAGTCGGAAACGAGTATAATGATGAAAATTGCAAAATAAAAAGTTCCCGCCATCTTGAATCTTAGAATGGACCCGAAAATCGTATTCCACGTATGCGAATTAGTCAGAAACGAGTATAATGATGAAAATTGCAAAAATAAGTTGCCGCCATCTTGGATCTCATAATGGACCCGAAAATTGTATTCAACGTATGCGAATTAGTCAGAAACGAGTATAATGATAAAAATTGTAAAAATAAGTTGCTGCCATCTTGGATCTCATAATGGACCCGAAAATTGTATTCAACGTATGCGAATTAGTCAGAAACGAGGATAACCCAACTCTGTCAGGAAACTCAGGAATAACTAGGTACACTCTTCACGCTTCAAGTTCGTCTGTATACTCATTTTCACCCTGTATAATTATGTATGTAACACCCTGTATGTATACGTATGTATCTATCGGATCTATGATCACTTTGTATAACTATAAAACGAAACGAAAGAGCTCGTGATTCTGATTAGAAAAAATGTATAAAAGTCCATATATGGAAAATTTTATAAAACGACAACAAAATAAAAACCCGCCCGTTTGCACCTTGTAAAACACTGTTTTTACAAAATCAAAGATGCGCAACAAAAAAATAAAAAAACAAAGTTTGAAAAAAAAGAAATAAAAGAACATTTTCAGCGCGTATAGTTAGGATTTGAACCTGGTACCACTGCTTCACAGCCGAACGCATGAACCACATTACCAACCTCCCTATATCGTGGTACGGCAAAATATGCTATGTGTTGCAAGTGATCATGCGTTTCGTTCGTGGCAAGGTAGTGTATACTGTTTCAGAGCCATCTGTGCCAATGGACGAACAACAAAGGTAGTGTATATACTGTTTCAGAGCCATCTGTATGCCATGCTCACGAACAACCGTGGCGCCGTCTAGTAGTGACGACATTTCAGGTGGATGCATTTTAATGTATGGTGCTGATATATCTACTTAAACTAAATAATCTCTGGTCTAACTAATAACGGGGTAACCCCGTTATTAATAAACATTTGTTAACTTAACAAGCCGCTAATAATTGTTTGTCCCTTTCAGTCTTAACAATGTGTCCATAAGAGCAAAATGGACAAACAATTATTAGCGGCTTATTAAGTTAGCAGACGTTTATGAATAAGGGGGTAAGTATGTGTAGACATACGAAGAAAAACAGTGACGTGGAAACAACGAAAAAAATATTCGCGACACACGAGAACTGTGAATCACCAAATTAAAAAAAACTCCCTAAAAACCTATTTCTCTAAGATTTCATCATAAGACAACGACTTCGTGCCAACAATACAAAAAAAAAATTTTTTTTCAGATTCTGTTCATGATATTCGGAGATATAGAAAGAAAGAACAAATATTCATTTGTGACATTACAAGGCGCGGATCCAGGACTTCGTTGAGGGAGGAGGGGGGGGGTCACTGCCCTATGATATGATATAATTTTACTAAACTAGGCATAGGATATGATATAATTTTACTAAACTAAACAGCACCTAGGCATACCTAAGTCCAGTGTCAAGGGGGCAAGTGCCCCTATTGCCCCCCGCCCCCTGGATCCGGGCCTGGACTAGCGATGGGTCGTTCCTGGTAACATTCCCAGCACAGTATGAGGAATATTCCCAAATGGAAACTTTCCCCATAATAAGATTGCGAAATTACCGGGAACGACCCATCACTAGCCTGGATATTACAAACAAACACATACACATTTAAAAGGAAAAGAAACGGGATTTAATCCTGAAATTTTCAAGGCTATTTGGACCTCATGCGTAAGCGCCTGGTGACAGAAAATATCGAAAACCCTCATTGCTCACCATGATGGCATTGACGATATCGGAGTGGTTATTACGGAGCGCCCTGACGGCGCGAGCGCGGGACACGTTGGCCTGCGACATCACGATCTCAACGTCCTTCTCGTCGACACCGGATTCGTCTACACCTTCGGAGTCTTCTTCTTCGGCTATGGGTGCTACTGTCTGTAATCGGAAACGTGTAGTATTAGCTTTAGGTTTTGGTCAACCGCATATTATTCACCGTGTGGTGACATATCACATCATCAGCCTGTGATAGTCCACTGCTGGACGTAGGGCTCTCCTATTAACTATGCGTATAGACGCATTAGGAGGTAAATGCCCATAATCGCCACGCTGGGCAAGCGGATCGGCGATCGCAGTAATGTGTCCACTATGATGACGCTGCTGCCCATCATCAATCTTGTAGAATGGTCAGTGACACTTTAATCCTTTAGTCGACTCTTACGACACCCGCAGGAGGAGTTGGGGTGGTGACAAATGTATTCTCACTGCCGTCACCACACGGCTAAGCTTTAGCGGCGGCGTAGCTTTTGGTCAACGGGATATTATTCACCGTATGGTGAGGGCAGTAAGAAACATTTATCACAAACTCTTCCTGCGGTTGTCATAAGAGTCAACTAAGGTTCATTGAATATTCGTTGATAGAAGAATGATGTCTATCGCATGCATTCAGAAAGGACTATTACAGCCACTAAGTGGATGCCGCAAGCTAGGCGGGTGCTAGGCAGGCCCAGGCGGAGATGACGGGACGACCTGCTTATCCAAGTTGCCAATCGCTAACGCTTAGTAGCGTATCGTAATTTTCCCTCTCTGTCACTCTTATATTAGTGCGACAAAGACAGTTAGCTGCCTTTCGTTTACGATTGACGATTAAGCGTTAGCGATTGGCAACTTATCTTAACACTCAGGACGCCTTACTTAGCACAAAACCGGAGCTGTGGAGATCTGGGGGAGAGGTCTTTGCCCAGCTGTGGGACACCTACCAAAAAAAAGAAGATTGATGGGATAAAATGTTATTTCACAGTTTTTTTACATCTTGTGCGCCTCCATCCAAAAGTGTTGAAACTCACCACTTCGACATTGGCAAATTCACCTAACTGTTGAAACATGCAAGGAACCAGAGGAAAAAACTTACCGTGCCAGCACTAGCACTGTCCGAGCCAGCAGTAGCGCTCTCCGGTGCCTTGAACCTCTCCGCAGCGGCCATGGTGGCCTGCTGGCTGAGATCCTCGATCTTGGCCTCCCCGAACACAATGTAAGTGTCCGAGTGTGGGTTCTTGTACACGTCTGGAGAGTTGATCACGAAGAGGATGTTCTTTGATTTGCGGATGGTGACCCTGTTTACTCCGGATACCTGGGGATGGAGAAATTAAGTGAGTTAATATTTATGACATAAATCACCTATATTATAGATGGTAATTTAAGACGTCCGTACATACAATTCGAGAAAAAAAACGGAGATATTTGTAGGTGGAAATTTTACTACAGGACATTATTCATCAATATGATCTCAGACTATAGTACACCAAACGAAGGAAACTCAGAGGAAAAAACTCGTGTATAAGCGAATTTTGGCATAGTTGTAGGGAATGGTGTTTTAAACCACATACTAAAAGTACTGGTGGTTAGGGATGGAGCTAACGGGGGGAGAGGGGTGTAAAGGTCCTTATTTTTAATTTTTCGTAAATAACTCGTAAACCGTGGCTTATAGCAAAAAACGCTCTAGTACATAAGTAATCTACATAAAATTCTCTACAAAAAAGATATATACATGTTTCCTCTGGGATCAATGTGTCATGAGATAAGAAAGCAAGAAGATGGACACTAAAGAAATAAACACATTTGTTTGTAGGTATGGCACATACAGAATGCTCGTGAGCATTCCAAAAGATTTAATGCTCAATTCCTGACCATATTTAGAGTCGAGAGAGAGAGATGTTTTATAAAATTTCCTGGATTCGGCTTGGTTTCAGAGATAATCAACCTTTTTTTTCGAAATAAGTTTTTCGACGTTACTCGTCATAAAACTCCTTTTTGATTACAATGCTACCACAATGTGTTTTAATATTACCACACCTTTTGCCTGGCAATCAAAAAATGGGAATAAACTTGACGAAATAACCAGTCCCTAAAAAAAATATTAAAATAAATAATTTTTACAAGTTGTTGTTATGATAAAAAGTACTGGAAATGTCAAAAAGTATTCAAAAAGTCTAAAATAAAAGAGAAAAGAAAAAAATTTTTTTGATGGTATTTGACATTAGGTGTCATAATCATTTTTGTTTATTTTGATATCTGGAATGCATACTTAAAATCTTATGGAATGCTCGCGCCCGGGCGCGCCCTGTATGCTTATTTGTAAAAATAAAATTCTTAATTATCTTCTAAACCTAAAATATTCTCATTATCATCGTCGAAAGATTTTAACTATGCATTCTAGACATCAAAACAAACAAAAATGATTATGAGACCTAATGTCAAATACCACCAAAAAAAATTTTTTTTTCTTTTTTTTTTAGACTTTTTGCATACTTTTTAACATTTCCAGTACTTTTTATCATAACAACAATTTGTTAAAATTATTTATTTTAATATTTTATTTAGGGACTGGATATTTCGTCAAGTTTATTCCCATTTTTTGATTGCCAGGCAAAAGGTGTGGTAATATTAAAACACATTGTGGTAGCATTGTAATCAAAAAGAAGTTTTATGATGAGTAACGTTGAAAAACTTATTTCGAAAAAAAGGTTGATTATTTCTGAAACCAAGCCGAATCCAGGAAATTTTAGATAACATTAAAGACTCTAAATATGGTCAGGAATTGAGCATTAAAATCTTTTGGAACGCTCGCGAGCATTCTGTATGTGCCATACCTACTTAAACAAATGTGTTTATTTCTATTGTGTCCATCTTCTTGCTTTCTTATCTCATGACATATTGATCCCAGAGGAAACATGTGTATACTTTTTTTGTAGAGAGTTTCATGTAGATTACTTATGTACTACAACGTTTTTTGCTATAAGCCACGGTTTACGAGTTATTTACGAAAAATTAAAAATAAGGACCTTTATACCCCCCTCTCCCCGTTAGCTCCACCCCTAACCACCAGTACTTTTAGTACGTGGTTTAAAATACCATTCCCTACAACTATGCCAAAATTCGCTTATACACGAGTTATTTCCCCCGATAGGCAACTTTTGGTCTTCGTTAGGTGGGCTACTATACCGTCTAAAGTTTGGCCTGTGAATAAAAAAATCAGCCTGTATTTACAATTAATTCTTAGAAACTTTAGGTTCATGGGGCCCCAGCGCACGCAAATTAATTGCTGAAATCGCGAAACGTCTGGTTGACGTAACTAAAGACCGAAGAGCTGGCGACTTCCTCGCACAACGCATCAGTATTGCGATACAGCGAGGAAATGCCGCCAGCATCCTTGGTACAATGCCACAAGGGCCAATCTTAAATATAGGTTACGTAGATTAGTTAGATTTAATCTATGTACATGAATTGTAGTTTTGAAAATAAATATATAAAAAAAAAATTTTTGCATCTTAAAAAAAATCTGGATATTGTTGATAAGGGTTTTAGATTATTTATCCGCGCTAAGGGGCGGTGAGATGGCCCGCACTGTGCGTAAGGTCAAACGAACTGTCAAAAAAAAAAATTGTTGGTTTATTTCTTTTTAAAACCATAACTTTAGAAATATTGTTTTCTAAATTATGTAAGAAAATCAGTTCTAAGTAGATTCCCATGAAATGAACAAAGTTCTAATAATTTTCTTCAGTACCAGTGATTTTGCACCCGTTTTAGAGCTCAATTTTCAAATCGGGGACTCTAGTCGTAATCCATTACGAAATTCGATATTTTATGTTCAGTACCTATGAATCTGACAGCTGTTTGGACATCACGACTACGTAGCGCCACCTAGTGGCAGAAACAAATCAAAAACCCTCTTTCGTCGTACAACTATTTGGTCCGACTTACAGGCTTAAGACCGAGTTTGCTCATAATCTTGCGCGCTTTCTTCTCTCCTCGGGACTGCTTGGCCTTAGAGATGATGTCAATGCCAGCGATCGGGTTTGAGATTCCACCGGCTCCGGGTGCTCCTGAAATAATTGTCAAAATATTATTAGTACTACAGATGGTGCCTTTTTAGGCTCTAGTGCGAGAAGTGGCTCATTTTACGTCAGGTCCAAAAATTCAGGGGGCCCTCTGTACTAAAAAACGTCGTAAGAGACACGTACAAAAATGTTTTTCGCACTTGTGTCGTACTAATGTACTAATATGTATATTTTATGCCTTATAAACATAAATATGTCTAGCTAATCTCATCCACATCTCGGCTTTGTTTTAACCTTGTAAGACGCAATGTACATATCCAATTAGCATCTTTCATGAACCAATTAAAGAAGAACATCTTTTATTTCAATGAAATTCTATACCAATTGACATATACAACAAGGTTCAAATTAAAAATAGGAATAGTAACTATTGCAGGTCCTTAAAGCTGCGTTTCCACTTAGTATTCTGAGTGAGAATTCACTTGTTCCTGGGCTGAAAAACAAATTTTCTATGTGGAATCTTGTTTTCAACTTTTCATCTGCCCAAGAACGAATGAATGCTCACTCGTGGAAACGCGGCTATCCAGCAGTGGACTGAGATAGGCTGATGATGATGCATATCCCACAAGAGTTTAAATTAAATACTTTCCCCACTATGCATTTCAAGACTTGTAAGAAAATAGACAAAGGATCCATGCTGAGAAGTAGCCTAATCCACACATACTTTTTTATCTTCTTCTTCATCATTCTCTCATGATTGAGGATAGGGTCAAAATTCTTTTCGTTGTCTTATTTTGTGTCCCTAAAAAACGTGACACAGTTGTGATTTTTGTATCAGATGACGTTTTGTTTCTAATTTTTGATGTATAATAATAATAAGCCTTTTATTGTTCCATATTTAAAATTTACATTTTTTGTGAAGTTTAGGTTATTTGACATGGTTCCCTTGTCGGGTAGTCGGGTGTAGGCCTCCTCCATCTCTTGCCATCTGTTCCTGTCTCTTCCAAGTGTCATCCAGTTTTTTCCTGCTATTTTCCACAGATCTTCTGCCCAACGCTTCTTTGGTCTTCCAACTTTCCTTTTGTTATATGCCCTTTCCATTGTGTGACTGTTATTTTTGATGTATGAATTAAAATCTAGAGTGAAAAAGAAATACAAGTGCTGCCTTCTGCATGGAACCTGTACAAAAATAAGTAGTAAGCATCCTCACCAGCGTCTTCCAGTTCTGGAATGGTGTCGTCAGAGTCGCTGTCCGAGGAAGCGGTCTCCTCCTTCCTCTTCTCCGTCATGGAAGCGGTGGCCTTGTCCAGCTCTGTGAGTTCCGGCATTGTGTTCTGTGTGGAGGTTATCTTTGCCTAGATTCCTGAAAATAAATTAAGGCACTTTGACTTATAGTCCCTTCATCCTTAGTTGTTTGTGAGTTTAAAACGTCCCACTTTGTTGTTTGCCATAAAGCTGCTTTGTCGGTTTATTTGTATGAAGATACAAGTAAATCTTGTCTTTATGGTAAGCAACAAAGTGGGATGTTTTACGAAAAACTAACACAGTTGTCTTATCTAGTAAACAACTGCCTAACCTAAAAGTACACGTTTTCTATTGTAAACTGCTGTTTCCTTGATTAAAAACTAAGCAATTTACTAATCACTATTGACAGACTGTACAAATACGTCTTCGGGTATTTTGGTACAGGCAAATATGGCAGTTTACAACAGAAAACGTGTACTTTTAGCTTAGAACGTTTTTTACTAGATAAGACAGCTAAGGATGAATGGACTTTAACCTCGTCCTGCCCGTAAACTAAATTAGAGCTTTTGAAATTGAAACCTAATGAGTTCGAAAATATAATCGCTTTTCCTTTGTTCTAAACAATCGAATATGTCCTTTATAAATCACATTGGGCAGGACGAGGTTAGGTCACATTATCAATTTTTCACCTCCTAAGGAAATAGAATAGATTTTTTTTTTATGTAGACCTTTTAATAGAGCCTTAGGGCGGCAGGAGGTCAATATTGTACAGTTGCCAACGGATATATTGTAGTGTCCGGAGAAATCATTCATATCTGAACACATCTCCATTGTCATGGCAATATAAGCGTGTTCAGATATTTTTGAACACTCCGGACGCTATGATGTATCTGATGGAGACTAGTCAACATCTCTTCTCGTTTTAATTTTATACTGGGTTATTTTTTCATCAGTACAAATACTCAAGGGGGTGTATAAGTAAGTCATAATGAACAACTTTTACTATGGGGCCGAACCTAAATCGCGAAAAAAAAATCAGCTGTTCCATAGAAATTGTCGACTCATGGTCTGATTTTTTTTTCGTGATTTCAGGTTCGGCCCCATAGTAAAAGTTGTTCATTTTGACTTACTTATACACCCCCTAGAGTATTTGTACTGGTGAAAAAATAACCTTGTATTGTTGTATCTTAAAAGGGTACATTGTGCAACAAATTTTATGTAAGATTCGAATGTATACCATGGATGCAATAAAAATATGAATATCTAAATTATCTATCCCCATAGGGCCAATGTGTACAGCTTTATTAAATTTATGTAGGGTTTTAATTTCATTGAAGTGGTGGAAGTTCTCTTAAGACCCAATATACCTACATAAACAAGAAAATACCTAATTACTTTGTAATAGGTAACTATTTCCTCAAAGTCTGTCATTGCAAAGAAACATTTTGTTTTTTTTTTTCATAGGGCCTCTCTGAATATTACTGTTGTGGAGTGTGTCCCGTGGCGTACCCTTTGGTACAAATAATGTAATTTTAATGTAAAAGGTTAGGTCTTAGTAAATTCTTATTTGTTAAGATTTTCGTTTGCATGTTTATTTGGCCTAATAAATTTATTTCATTTTGGATTACTATACAATATTATCATAGACAAAGTGTACGAAAAATGGGAAAAACGAGAAACAGTAATTTTTTATTAAATAAAGGGGCCACTTCTGTTCTGTAGTTATTTTTAACCTTTGATACTTGAGACGAGATTCACAAAATATAACACTATTTCATATTTTTTTATGTAGTAAAGATTTATATTGATGAACAAGATACAAGGGTTTGACTAGATATTTAAGACTACTAGTTAGAAACGTAAATACATAGAAAAAACATATATTTTAAAGGAAGTTCAGCCGAAAATCCATGCGTCTTTGGAACTGCTAGTTTCATATTTTTTCAGCAAACGGAAACATGTAAAACAGTATTTGCTCTGACTGTTGAATCAAACACAACTAAAAATATAGTGATTACGCAGCTGCTAATATTATATTTATCACAAACAATGAAAAGTATCGATTTTATCGGGGTCCTAATGCCGCCTTTACGAGAGCCCTGGGCGGTGCACCAAAAACACTTATCACTAAAATAACACAGCTTCCCGAGCCCTTGTAGCACTTTCACACACTCGACATTATCAAATCCTTGCTGCCGTGTAGGATTTCGACAGTAATTTTGGATTATTTACCTTTCTACAAGGAAATTATTGTTTCACAGGCGATTATCTACCCGTCGTGACAAATGACCCAAGAGGCCCAAGAGGAGGAGATAGAACGAGACAGCACATAAAACTGAAGCGAATACACATCTCATCGTCTCTCTCTGTTGTTAATGAAATGTAGCAACACTCAACTGCAAAACATGAAAAAAATAAAAAATGAACTAGTATCTTATTGTAAAGTAGTTATATATCTAGTTTTATAATTTATCAAATTATACCGTACGTTTGCACATCAAAC
>JALPQI010014470.1:0-25702 GCA_025490895.1 Thaumatotibia leucotreta | reverse complement strand
GAAGGCGTTGTGTTACGAAAATTTGAATTTGTCTCCCCTTTTTCAGTACCAGTAGTTGTTACGCAAAATTTAATTTCGTAACACAAAAATCAAGACGTTTTTGTTTTCATTAAAGTACCTGACTGCGAAATCGAAATTCGAAAATTTCGAGGATTTTTCTCTGTCACTCCAACAAAGGCGGTCATTAGAGTGAGAGAGACAAATCCTCGAAATTTGCGGATTTCGAAGTTCGCGGCAGGGCCCCTGATTTTCCATACCAAAATGACATAATATATGTCACTACTTGCGCAACTTTCTCAACTGTGTTGACGACGGTTCCATACCTACATTCAGGGATCGGATGACGGTTTTTTCTCCATACAAAAGAACGGTTCGAATTCCGTTCTTTTTCGTTCTTCGGTATATATATTTTTTGTTAATGGAGCAATTAAAAAAATACGATGTTAATCACTGCAGTATAGTACAAAAGAAAGTCACTTTTTCTGTCCCCATGTCCCTTTGTACGCTTAAATCTTAACTACGCAACGGATTTTGATGAGATTTTTTTTAAATAGGTAGAGTAATTCAAGAGGAAGGTTTTTATGTAGGTATAGTACCCGTGCAAAGGGTTGGGTCGCTAGTAATTACATAAAATGTTGAAAACTACATAAAAATTTTAAAATATTTACCTATTTCGAGGATTTTCTAAAAATCCTCGAAATCCCTGCCTACATTAAAATAGATCAACCATATTTCACCTGCACATCTCTCAATGCCCTTGATAACGACGGAAGCTATACCCTGCTTGGGTTTACGACGAATATTGATGTACACGTTGTATTTGTGCATCAGTTTGACCGCAGCGTCGGGGTCCAAGCGGCAGGCTTCTTCGGGCACGTCGAAGATTACTACCAGAGGAAGGCTTCCCTGTTTAGAAGAAATTGGGGTGATTAACTTGGAATGAAAATGGAAGGAGGAGAAGAAAGGCTTGCGTTTGATTTATTTATTCTTCAATGAAAGAAAGATCACTACAGGAACTAGGTATGTCAGCCTCTGTAGCCTAGTTGGTTCTGCCGAAGAGAGATCCGTGTTCGAATCCCGGCGAGGGCATTATTTGTGTATTTATTTATCACAAATATTTGTGCCTTTCTATTATATATATCTTCGCCTTTTACCCATATCACAAGCCTTAGTCAAAGTCAAACTATTCTTTATCCAAGTAAGCTTATTAATAAGCATTTTCGTATCGTCTGACATTATCAAGAGAGAGAAAAAATCTACTACTTAATTGAGCTCACCGTGGGACTAGGTCAATTTGTGTATGATGTCCCAAGATATTTATTTATTTACCATTTTCATGGTAAGTATTCGATTTGATAATAATAAGAATTAATTCTTCAACTCCTACGCCCAGGTATTCTGATTATAAATCCCTCTTTCCTCACTACTCACTACTAGGTACTAGTTTTGGTCAAAGTCAAAACGTACCTACCTACCGATTGAAAAATATTGTCATTTGTCCTAGAATTCCTAGATAATAGTCACTTATATTAATTCGTATTCTTACAGTCTAATCTAATTAATCTATTCTTAATTCGTCATACTCAGGGAACTTTATTTAGACTTTACCAAAATTCAGATTCAGACGCCTCTACTATGACGACCTTGGTGCTGTTGGCATGACCTTGACTTATCACAGTTGGGTCCCTCGCCATATAAAGTACCTACATAATTTATTTTTCTGTCCATTGATGAGTAACACAGTTCTTCTTAATGACTGGAATGCCGAGTACCTTTTTGGGCCCTTAATGATGACCTTGAGCTTTAAAAGACTTACCACAAGTTGCTGCCTCGCCGTAATAACATCTTTAATCTGTCCAGTAATCAGTAATCATGACGCAGCTTTTCTTAATGCCAGGAATATTCGGATCATCAGCATTAGGGAACATATTTTTGTTTTGTTAGTGCCCTTTATGATGACCTTGAACAACAGTGACCTTGACTTACCACAAGTTGCTGTCTCGCCGTGTAAACATCTTTAATCTGTCCAGTGATCGTGACACAGCTCTTCTTAATGACAGGAATATTCGGACCATCAGCATCAGGGAACATAATTTGCGTCTTGGTGCCGTTCATGATGACCTTGAACAACAATGACCTTGACTTACCACAAGTTGCTGTCTCGCCGTGTAAACATCTTTAATCTGTCCAGTGATCGTGACACAGCTCTTCTTAATGACAGGAATATTGGGGTCATCAGCATCAGGGAACATGATTTGCGTGTTGGTGCCCTTCATGATGACCTTGAGTTGCTCTGCACCGCGACCAACGACCACACTGTGATGGATCGGGGAGATTTCTAGCGACATTTGCACGTGGGTTTGGCTCTGAAATAAAATTATTTTTAGTTTTTTTTTTGGTAAATTTTAGCACCAACGCCATGGGGTCTCTGCTGTGAATAGATAGACTGGCAGAGTATTCTTACTAGTATTTTATATACCGTGATTATGAGTAATTTGGCTCATTTAAAAGTTTATATTCCGCGCTATCTATGCTTAGAGACTCATATGAACTTTTCTAGATTCGTCCTAGTTTTTGAGATAAAGCAACAAACATGAAACAGGTACACAGTAAATTATAAATATTGGATGTCATATACCAAAGAAAAAACGACTAAGTAGTGTGATTACTGGGAAAAAAAATAAAAAAGCACAAATCAAAATATTTAGTTACAAAATAATTTGATTAGAGTTTTCACAATACGTTCAATTAGACAGTAGGTAATACAAAGGCAAAAGAGAATCAAACTATTTTTTCTTTTCACAATTAAAACACTACATTACTTGTATGTTTTAAAGCATTATTATGCTATGATTTGGAAAGAAGTGCATTATTAAGGGCAATTCAATTACCTCCTAATGTGTGTATGTACAGTAGTGGTGTGCTTTTTATGGTGAAGGAAAACATCGTGAGGAAATCTACATACACCTGCGAAGAAATTCAAGAGTGTAATGTGAAGTCCCCAACAAGTCCTGGGCCAAGCGTTGGGATCACGCAAAATAGGCACGTTTTATGTCGAGTTGCGGAAAAAATGGCCAGAATACAACAACAGTAGTGGTGTAATTTTGGCTGATTATGATGATATTAATGATGATGATTGGAATTGTACGATAAACTTACCGCCAGCTGACCGCACATGTAATTCATTAGGAGTCCAGTGGCTTCCATGGTGGCTTGCACTTCCCATTGCACCCCCTTCACCACTAGCAGATTAGCGTGGAGCTTCGGGCGGTTGCGAAGCATGACCTATAGAAAAAAAATGTAAACAATAGGCATGATGACTGGCTAGTCAAATCAGCATCTTTTTTTGAACAGTCTGTGAATTTTATATGAAATACTCAAAAGTGACGTCACGTTTGAGTACTGCCAAATGACCTACTCTTTTAAGTTCTTTTAAATGTATTAAATAGAAGTTCTGTACAAAAATTACTGCAATCTATATCTTAGTAATAATTTCTTCGTGTATTATGTCATGCATAATGTTAAACAATTTATTTTAACTACAGTCATCATCTCTATTGTCGCGTGACTAAAATGATCATAAATTATGATCATATGACTTGGATCGCCCTGGGGCCTATTTCTCGTACCTTATTAGACTAGAAATATTAGTCCATTGGCTTATATTTTTTACAAGTTTACAAATTTGCGTTTCTCGAAGCCACTCTAATAAAATATTAGTTATTAGTTACCAACTAATAAATATTAGCTAATATTATTAGACATAATTTGGTTTTGGTTTCTCGAATACAAAGAGAAATAACTACGCTTGTAAAATACACTCATAAAGCTATTAGTCGCCGAAGCTTGGTAAAAAATATTAGTCCGAACTATTAGTGTGTTACTTATCGCAGTTAACTAGAGAAAATTATAAAATGAGGACGGATTCGGATGAGAAATAATTAAAATTGTTAATTCCTCCCATTTTTACGTTTATCTATTTAGGTTAATGTGTCCGAAAAGCTTCCAAATAAAACTATCTCTGGCGTCCAATATATTCCTCAAAACCATCAACTTCATATTATCCATTCTTAATAAATTTTAAAAAATATTTTATTTTAACTAAACAAACAATTTGCTTTTTACCGCCAATGTTTAATTTTTTTTAATATGTAATAAGGCATGGGTAATACCCCAATCAGCCAAGCTGGACTAATATTTTTTATTAGTTTACCAATATTAGTTACCAGTCTAATAATTATTTTCGAGAAACAAAAAATATTAGGACTTGTAAAATTTTCACTAGTAACTAATAACTAATATACTTGTAAACTAATAGTTAGGTACGAGAAATAGGCCCCTGTTCGGCTGATGGCCACAAAATCCTTCTTGTTTGCTATGTGACATGTAATCAATCCTTTCACAGTAGTTGAAGCAATCGTAATGTATATTAGAATAGAATAATCTTTATTTTATAGCAAGGCTCCATAGAGGGTTAGTTGCATATTATTATTTATTTTAATCTAAATGCAAAAAAAAAAACAATAACGTAATCTAAACTGTGCGCAATACCTTTATTCTGTTAAATCCATGAGCAGAATATTAGACAGTCAAATGTTATTGTTTAATTGAAAAGTATTTCAATTAAACAATAACATTAACTAGGTATGAACCATAAAAAATAGGTATATCGCTATATCAACTTTTGTAGTACAATTGAACGTCAAAGATATCATAGCGGTTGTGGTGCCAAAAATATATTTACACGACTTTATTGCCTTAATATTAAGGTCGTGTAAATATATTTTGGGCACCTAAACCACAATGATATCTTTGACGTTTGACTGTACATATTAAGGTAAAAGTGCGAATGCTCGACATCCAAAAATAGCGGTGAGTAGATGATATACAAATATACATCTATCACTTCTATCTATTTCATATTGACATAAGATTCAAGGTGTCATATGTATCAGGCCTGCGACGAGCACGTATGTCAGTGTTGTCACATACAATTTGGGAAAACTGGTAGAACGACATCCAAAAATAGGTAGAAATTGGTAGCATTGGAAGCGGAAAATTGGTAGATCTACCACCTAAGGATCGACGCCAATCACGCCTTATCTAAAATACCATATACCATACCGTGTTACCAACCGAGTCGAACAAAATGTCACGAAAACTGTCACTGTCACTATCTTTGCTGGCATCTGACACTGTCAGTAGTGTCAGTGGCAAGTTGTCAAGCTGATGTATTTTGATATACCCACAAACTTTAGCACGGAACGCGGAAAAACGATGAAAAAACAATTATATTTCGTAAAACGTATGGACAATGTTCATCAAAATGCGATTTTGAAAAGTAGGTAGATTTAAAACTGAAAGTGGTAGATAGGTAGAATGAAGGCAAAATAGGTAGATCTACCAACAAGTTGGTAGATGTGACAACACTGACGTATG
Organism: Thaumatotibia leucotreta; assembly: GCA_025490895.1. Classification (NCBI taxonomy): domain Eukaryota; kingdom Metazoa; phylum Arthropoda; class Insecta; order Lepidoptera; family Tortricidae; genus Thaumatotibia; species Thaumatotibia leucotreta. The sequence continues at coordinate 20,263 of JALPQI010014470.1, read as the reverse complement.
TTTTCATCACACTTGCTGTCTAAGCGCGCCATTGCTTGCGCGCGTAGCAGGACTAGCAGGAGTAATAGAAAAGTGACATTCCCTAGGGAGTAATAGAAATGTCAGTACGTTATTTAATAATCTTATGTCTTAAAACTTATTTTTTGGTTGACAAGTGTGATGAAAAACATTGTATGCATCACGGTCGGTAAGCGGAATACTAACTGGATCATAAAAGCCTCTCTCAGCCTCACTCAACACTCTCGTTGGTAATTCCGTACCTCCCTCTAGCTATTATGCACACTATGCACACTATGCACAGTAGTTAAGTAGACGCCGACATTTACACACTCATGGCAAGGATACTATTTTGCCTTAACCTGTACAAAAAGGTATACTTAATTACCTGCACATTATATTGCTCCTGTATTTGCTGCACATAGGGCGAGTTGATGTCGGGGAGCGGTTGAGAGGGCGCCACTATCGGCAGCTCGAAACAAAACACGAGCGGAGTCAGCGCCTGAGGAAAAACAGTTACTCATGAATAGACACATTGAAGATAATCAGGCGCTATTTATATTTTATATTGACGGATCTTTGTTATGTATTATGTACCTACTGAACTAGTGTTCAGAAGTTTTCGTATAACTTTACTCTCATTCTCATACATTTATTACTTATCGCTTTACATCACATCACTTCATCAGCCTATCATAGTCCACTGCTGGACGGAGGCCTCTCCTATTAACTAAGCGTATGGACGCATTAGGAGGTAAATGCCCATAATCGCCACGCTGGGCAAGCGGATTGGCGATCGCAGTAATGTGTCCACTATGATGATTGATGACGCTGCTCATCAATCTTGTATCAAATAATGGTCAGTGACACTTTAATCCTTTAGTCGACTCTTAAGACACCCGCAGGAGGAGATGGGGTGGTGACAAATGTATTCTTAATGCCTTCACAAAGTGAACAAAAACATTAATAATGCCTCCTTAATTAATATTAATTGCAACAACACAAAAAAATATGAATACTCAAGGGCCTGAGACATATTTAAAATCATAGGCAAGTAACAACTTCAGTACAAAATCTGACACGCTCGGCCGCCATACAAATGAATGAACTTGTTTCTTCTATCCAAATCTAATTCTGTGGGTACCATCATAAGCCTAATTACTGCGTCGATTACTTACTCTAACTCTAGCCCTAGCCCTCTCGACGCGCTCCATATCGCCGGCGATGGAGACTTGGTTGCTCTTCTCGATGGCGCTGGTCCGGTTCGAGTCCGGGAAGTGTATGTGGCAGCCGGTTTCTTCCATCACGCGCTTTATTGTTAGGCCTCCCTGGAATTGTATGTGTTTGAGAGGGCGTGAATGTAGGATGACCCTTAGGTTGCGTTTCCACCAAAGATGTGCCAGGATGTGTTTCCATACAAACGACACTTCGCTCGAGTCATTAATAGATGTCATTTGTATGCAAACACATCCTCGCACATCTCTAGTGGAAACGCAGCCTTACGTTTGTGAGCTAATCGCAGCGTTAATGGTGTCCGTGTCCCCGAAACTATCGACGCAAATTCGGCTAAAATACATTTATGAACAACTTTATTCCTACGCAAGAAGAGCGATAACAAACAACTCGGACGACACTGATCGACTGTAATATCGAGAAATCAAATCGAGATTTGCCTTAAAAATGCGAAAGCGTTGATAGGTTTGGGGAGATCCTTAAGATGCATGCAGACCAAAAGACCATTCGCTGTTCTATCCCCCTATTCTACGAAATTCGATTGTTACACGAAACGTGATTCGTTGATTTCGTAGAGTGGGGGATAGAACAGTGCTTGTTGTTTAAGCGCGCCATTGCTTGCATGCGTAGCGGGAGTAATAGAAAAGTGAAATTCCCTAGGGAGTAATAGAAATGTCAGTACGTCATTTAATGTCTTAAAACTTATTTTTTTGTCGGCAAGTGTGATGAAAAACATTGTATGCATCACGATCGGTAAGCGGAATACTAACTCGTTAGTAATTCCGTACTTACCTCCCTTGATGCACAATGTACTATTTATTGACGACGATGTGTTCATTACATTATCGTCTCAGCCTAAAGACCACAAAATAAATAGACAAGGAGGCTTGCGGGCCGCAACTGACATCTTCGTTGGGTGACCTGCGGCCCTACCGCGAACTTCGAAGTTCGCAAATTTCAGGTATTCGTCTCTGTCACTCTAATGACGCCTTTGTTGATGCGACAGAGACAAATCCCCGAAAAATGTGAATTTCGGAGTCCGCGGTAGGTCAACTGGGCTGCCGGTTGCCAACCGCTGGTGGTTTACCATGACGTACTAATGCGATTCAGTTTAGGTTCAGGGAAAAGGACAGAAACATACGACTCTTATAGGCTTGTCCCTTTCTCATGGTAACCCCCCAGGTCTAGATGGTCCACTCACCTTCCCTATAATGTGCGAGTGATCCGTATAGCTGACGTCGATCTTCATCGTGACCCGGTTGCTCTGGTGACAACACACGCATAATGATCCACACATGATAGACTTCGCTCGTTTTTTACTTTTTTTATTTTGCATTATTAAAAAAACTAGTTAATATACTCGTGAAACTGTTACGTTTGAAGAGGTAAGTATTGGTCAAATATTAGAGAATTCGTGATGAAGCTACGACCTTGAAACTATAGTCCGACCCTTTAGACAATACACTAAACACTAAATAGTTTGCGAATATGGGAACCACTATCACTTTTCAATTTGTTTTGATTCATTTAAGTAATTAATCAATTTGTTAATAATTCGCACAGCTCATTAAATGCTAATTAGTTACAAAGTAGTAACTTACCTATTCATTAACATTTATTTGTCAAGAAGCCTTTAAACTCAAAGAGAGAGTAAGTGATTAAACCCTTTGATGTACAATTCCATTACTAATTAGAAATAATTTAGGGCAATCTATAAAACTATGAGCTTAGCACAGTAAATAAATCATAAATAGTCTTACTGAATACTACCCTATAAAAGCAATTTGTTAAATCCGAGTAATTAAGTTATTTATTACTTACTCGAGTGTCCAGTAACTGCATAATCTTCTCTCGTGCTAGTTTCACATCATCGATCCGGCCAGCCACTCTCACGTGAGGATCTGAACCATAAAATATATATCACTCTCATGCTAAACGATTAATTAATCAAAAAAATAAAAACACTCATTACCAATAAAATCACTAAAATTATTATCGCGAATTTTCCTAATAAGATTATACAATAATTCATCATTATTCTCTGTAGACACCATGGTAAATTCATTTAAAAACATGTAACATAATAACTAAATAAATTGATTGCAAATTTTAGTTGTAACTAACGGACGCGTTGGTAATATTCAAACTTAATGCAAAGTGCGCCGGATTGGCGCCGAAGCGACTAGACTTTTGGGCGCCGCCGCGCGCGCCAAATTTTGAGCCCGTTCATAGGCTAACCGAAATTTTGACTTTCAGGCTGCGTTCAGAAATAGTACTTTCACTTCCCGCTGTGAGATTGCCGACCTGTTTTTAATTTAGCAGAACTTTCAACTTGTTCACACGATTTACAATTTAAACTTACCTTTTTTTGAGCGGGCTCCGATTTTTAAACGCGTTGGCCAATTGATCAAAGTGTTAGTGTCATTCATTATCTGGAAAAAATAAAAATTAAAGGTGAACAGTGCAGTGTTAATTTTATTAAATTAATTTCTATAATTAAAATATTATTACCCGGTGGAAGAAAGCTTGAGCCGTTTGAGATTCGTCCAAATTATCTGGAAAGCAAATGTGAAAGTTACTGGTTGGTAGGTACTTATTGCAACTTTGACAAGTTGTTTTTAAATGAGCAATCAATTTACCAGCCAGCATTGTCTCCAACCGGCGTCTGTCAACACGGAATCGTTCTTGGTATACATCTTCAACACTATTCAAGCCTAGAATTACAGCGAGTTTTTGGAGGTCTTCAGCTGACGTAGAGTTGCTCGTGCCGCTTTCTGACGCCTGCAATAATTAATTAAACGAGGCCCATATAACATAACATATATCATGCTACAACTACAACATAGCCTCACTTGAATTTAGGCAAGGGGTTTGTTCTTGTGTATGTGTTAAAGGTACAGGTAAAGGTAGGTAGGTTATTTATGTTGGACAAAAATTTAAGTACCTACTCCTTATTATCGACATAATTATATAAAGATTCGTTAACTTATCTCGTATTACTACACAAAGAGTTATGATTTATTTTGTCCATAAATAAACATTTTCTAAAAGGGCTCTAGGTAAATTCTACTTGCAAAATAAGAGATTTAATAATCCAAATATTAATCATTTTGTAATTCGACACACTCAATGGTGTCGAAAAACAATATAATATATGTGGTGTTTAATATACTTGAACAAAGTTTGAAAGAAAAAATCGTATGCATTAGAAGTCACGCCGTTAGGTTAAAATGGCGGACAGTTACACGATGGGGTATCAGAATTCAATCGTTGTAATGTAATGCTTATAAGGTAACTGTAATTAAAAGTTCAAAACTTACCTCACTTATTGTATCCTTATCCGAATTACTCTTAAACTCCGATAAATGAGTTTTGACCGTTAAAAAATTACCGGAAGCCATGATTGTAAACTAAATCAATTCTTTAATTTAATAAATAGCCGTTGTCAAATAACAAAAAACATATATTATTCGCTATAAAATATTTCAAACAAATACATTATCATAATAAATTATTATTCGGTTAAAATTTTTATATACTAGAACGACTGCACGTATTGCTTTGCTGGACCTAACTACTTCTGCAAAAAAAGTTAAACATGGCCAATATGAGTCTATTTCAATATGAGGGTAGATGTTTTTATAGTTGTTGTTTCATTTCGAATTCAAATAATGGAGAATAACGTTTTCGCCTCATACCTACCTATAGTGACTCATCTACGGGTTTTGATCGTACCTCTGTCATTTCAACTGTTGCATACTAAATTTAAACCATTTAATTTTTTTTAAAAATATATTTAATATTTCACTGATTCTAAAATGTTTAGATAAAGAATCTTAATAACTGGTCTACTAATTGTGGCTAATTGCAATTACGTATAAGCATATAACTTTCTGGTATTTTATTTTTAAAACACAGTTCAAGTACACTTAAGTACTTAAATTACGGACAGAAATCAAAGTTAAAATTTTTTTGGAAGGTGTGACGTGTAACACCTTTTTTAGCAGTAATTAGGTTTGCAAAGACTAGATATGTCTTGTCTGTGGAAACTAGAAGTACGGCGCGGAGGCCTGGCAGCGCTCGGCCAATCACAGCGCCTCCCGCCAGGATTTGGACATCGAGATGGCGCCAAGACAATAATGTAAAAATGTAAGTTGGAAAAAACAATATTCTTGTTTCATAACATGAATGATTATTTTAGTTCGATAAATAATTTAAGTCCAGTAAACTAATTCACGTCGCTTACACTTACATTAAGAAAACGAGATCACGTTCCAATTTTTATATTAATGGAATAGTTGGTGTACCTATACAATGTATAATATTTGGAAATTAAGCCATGATCCAAGAAATAAAATTTACATCTTTAAACAAATAAAAAAACTCGCCAAAAAATTGAATTTCTTGCCTTTTAGCTATAGGAACAAAAGTATTTGCTTGACATGTATGCATTTGAGGTGTACAACATGCCTACAACTAACTTTTTAAACTATTTCAGTATTTAATAGAATCAATAAAACTATGTGATCGGCTGAATATGTGGCATAAGGCATAAAACCTTTATCGACGTCATTGAAACAGAACGCAGCGCTCCCACCTTTTGAAATGAAAATAAACTATCTAGTAATCAGTAATCGCCACATGAGGTCGCGCCAGTCGGGTTTCTGCGCTTGTCGGTGAAGGGTGTGCGTACATCTCGGCTCTATAATTTTCGTATTTAGTTAATTTTATTTTACTCTTATAAATAATCTTCGGTATTAAAGTTTATTTGTGTGGTCGCTTTAAAGTGTTGTATAGTTAAGTGTTTTGAGTAATTAATTGTAGTGTTTTATTTTAAGGTGAGTTGATCTGAAATTTTGCAAACTGCCGTACTATATTTCGTACATTTCACTTTTATAAAACTTTTAAACGATAGTGTTTTGAGTGGAATATGGGTGTCGTAAGATATTATATTAATAAATGAAAATAGTGTGGGGTTGACAGCTGTTGGTTTCTGTTGCTAAACCGGCCGGGCCGCACGGCCGCGTATTGTTACAAAATTACCTGCTGATCTTCGGCACAGAACATGAGTTTGTTGAGGAGATTGTTCAATCAAAAATGTATATATTTCCATATTCAACTAACATTTTTTGAGAATTGTAAATCTTTATTAGCGCGGACTCAGGATGAATTTGTATTTAAGTACCTAGGATCTACTTATTCCGTTATGGTCCCAATCCCGACTCCTAATTCCCATGAATTTGTGATAATATCAAAACACTGATAATGCAACGGTTCCAAAACCGTTTGTTTTTATTACTGTAAATTTCTGGAAACTCATTTGGCAAGTTTCTTATATTATAAATAAAACTGAATTTGTGCATCGTCTTTATTCAGGGTCGGTTATATCGGTCGTAAATAGTCCATGTTACAAAAAATATTTTATAAACATACTTAATTTGTAATAGGTAGGTATATGCCAGAATTCATATTTTAATGCCTGCCGTAAATCAAAAGCATCAAAAGTCAAAACATAGTGCGACCTATAAATCTTGATACTTGACAAATTTTATTGTGAAAAATATTTCTTAAATTTCCTTGAAATGTCTTGGTTATCAGACTTCTAGTTTATCGAAAAAATCCTTATGTGAATAGAAAGTAGTACAAGTATTGTTAATCCTTGACAAATTATAAATCAGTATTCTACATTCACGAGGCTCGTATTGTTAGTTCATGTGGAGTCAAGCTATCAGGAAGACCTGAAGCAATTTATACGCAACGGATTTGCATACGCACGTCACTCAGACATTGTTCTGTGTAATATAATACAATATATACATAAGAATGTAGGTGAACTATGCTGCATAAGTGATACTAATTATGACCTATAAGTCTTATAGGTTATAAAATGACGAAAATCTTAAAAGGAGATGGAAACTGTCAAACTGATACCAATTGTGTTCCCTTTTGAAATGAAGAAATGACATATGTCTAAAAGTAGCTTTTAATTATCGGCCTAAAAATACTTGAAATTTTATTCCAAATCGCTCTAAACTCGGAAAATGAGTACAATATCTGTATTTGCAATATGATTGTCGTAGTAATAGTGCTCTGTGAATATTGATTATTGATAGGAAAGGAATCATTATTACAGTCGCCTCTCGTTAATTCGAAACTCGAAGGACCTATCCAAATATTACGATTTATCGAGAGTTTGAAATATCAAATGGTCGGAAATATTCGGGAAAAAAATTAAAGTACGAGGTGTTAAGTAATAATCAACTGTTATTTTTTATTAAATGCATTTTTAACAATATTAAAAGATTAGAAGTACATACATGTAGGTACCTACAAACATAATGTTAATTAATTATTAGTTTTCGATTAAGTCCTTCTTTTCAGCAATCGTCAAGCATCTATACTTTCTAGGACTCATAACTAACGTAAACTTTTAATCTGTACACATAACCAACGAAAAATAATTTAACTGAGTGGCAAACAAATATGTAATTAACAACAAATGGTTGTGCAACTTTTCTAAAATGTAGGATACTTGCCTCTTTAATCTCATAACTTTGAATTGGCGAATGTTTGACGCCCATGAGTTCGAATTAACGCGTGGTTTTGTCGTGTAGCTATTACTTTTTTGTTTGAATTACCAAGTGTTTAAAAATGTATTGATTTTTTTCGAAATAGCAAGAGATCTTATAGGGAACTCGTGATAACTTCGAATTATAGAGAGGTTCGAATTATCGCAGGTTTGAAATAACGAGAGTCGACTGTATCAATAAAATGTAGGAACTCGTTTGAATGAAACTACGACTATAAAACTGGTACTGGTCCGATAGTTATTAGGATATTACGGGTTTACAAATCATTGTTATTGAAAAATACGGTACCAGTTTTCCGGTATCTTAAGCCGCGTGAGACGCGGAAAAGCTCGAAAGTTTGCCGCAAGGAAGTGCGGAAGTGAGGAAGGCTATGTTGTTTTTGCTAACTGCGACACGTATTTTGAAAACATTACCTACAGTAGTAAATCAAGTCAATAATACTGCTTTGTTTTGTAGTGATTTTTGTCAGAAACTTGAATGCTACACACTCATTATCTCAGTGTATACTTTCGGGCAAGGGAAGCATGTTTCAGTCCCCATCAGATTATAAAGTACCTACTGTAAATATATTTTTTGACCTTATGTGCGACTGTAAGGTTATGTTATGTATTGAATGAAGGGACTTGTTATGTTACTATGTCCGCGGTTATGTTACTGTACATTGTTAGGAATTTCTTATTTTATACCTACTGGACACTAACTACTGTCAAAATTATTAGTATAATCGAAATAAACGGAGCAAAATATCTTTAAAAATGTTTGATTTGATAATTCAATGGGCGTCATGACGTATGATGTAACCTTGACTTCTCACTGAAATAGACTGCGAATATGCGATTTTCGCGCTTAACTTTCAGATAAATCCTATTGTGTTCTTTCATCACATGAGGACGTATTTTTTACTATGATAATACATATTTCGCTTTAACCAAAACCGTGGAAAACGAAAAAAAAAACAAGTAGGCGTTTTTATACACTATTATCGAATTTAAGATTCCTCGGGCCCTTTTATACCTATCTATGTATATAATAATAAAATAATTCGTGTCCATAAGACTCTCAAAATTTGCTTCGTTTTAATCATAATCTTTTTTCTGTCTACAACTACATAGTGGTGGCCAAAAATTTAGGAATATACCCAGCATTTATTTAATATCAGTCACCAAACATTACAAAATAAAAAAATAAACGTTGAGTTATGTGCTGTGTGTGCTACTTAATTAACTTACTACAAAGGCAGAAAAAATCAGCTTAAAAAAAGACTTTTTTCCTGCTCTCAACCTCATTGTCGGTCAATTCATTCGCATTCATTCATTTCCGTTGTGACATTTATTTTTTTGCATTGAACCGTAAAAGGAGAATCCGTTACCGGCGTCATTCGATGTCTCCGTTTAACAGCGTATTGTGTAATGCTATTAATGCTAATATGAGAAAAAAACATTCATCATTCAAATACGTAATACTAGATATATGCACGTCGTGAGTTCGTGACACTGTAAAATTCGAATGCCCGTATCAAATCGATTTGAGTTCCCCTTCGAACTTAGGCCCCCTTCCGAGCTCGCCCTATCCCAATACAAAATACCGTTGTGATATCGACCTATCTACCTGTTTCTATATGTAATTCGTCGATGGTTGAGATGTTGAGAAGTATCGAAGTATGTCGAAAAACTAAATTGTATTCGAATGTCCTCTCGCCTACTCTCTTTTAAGAAGTATGTCAATTCACGCTCGAGTAAATGGAACATGCAAATTGCTCATTCGACCTCACACCCGCATGACAAACACGCAAAATTACACACATTTTTCTCTTTATTGCAACTAAACAAGGTGCAAAATGTATACATGTTTATGATCGTGTCTTTAATTATTGACGTTTGTCTATTAGCTGTCACATTTAAACTTTCACGCCTCACATATACCAAATTTAAATATCAAATAGTGTATGTCACGAATCTGCACACTTCGTCAGGTTAATTTGTATTTACTCGTTAAGCTGATGAGTAGGTCGATTGTCAAATCGTTAATGAGTAAATAACTGTCGCATTGAGGTTGCTGCAAGGGAAAGTGATCGCATTTTTTGCAAGGCATGTTGGTGAATGTCAATAATATTTTTAACTGATCGTTATCGTACGGTGGCTATCGCCATATATTAACAACTTCAGAGTCTTCACACTTCGAACACTACCTGAATTGTTTAGTCAATATGAGAAGATCCTCGGCAATTCCCAGAATTTTGAAGTAACTGCTAGTTATTGTCAAATTGTAATTAATTTGCTCTTTTTCAGATACCAAACTCATTCCTAAGGCAACATGTCTAAAACGGAGAAGTCTTTTCCCAGAAACTTTACAGGTAAGCGTTTTTACCATATACCTCGCAGTTTGTCAGAACTAACTAGGTAACATTAAGAATCCCAAAAAACTATACACATTAATATTTTAATATTGAATAATTGGCAACGGCCAGACTTACCAGTGACGGTTGGCTTTAGTGACGTATCGCAGACATGTTGGCATTCGGCCACGTGCCTGGTTAAAAATAGCGTGCGAATCTGCTTGCTGTAATCGCACTTCCGGCGTTGTTATCCGTTAGAAAATCGCAAATTTATATCCAGCGACGCGGCATCCTTCATTTATGAGTGCAATTGACAGTTTTTTATTACTTAGATTTCAAATTTTATTAATTTAGTCGGACGACTCGGACGTGTCTCGACTGCCTGCTACTGCAGTTGAATATTTTGCTGGTTGATTTATAAATTACTTTAAGATGTCAGTGACCACTCTTGAATTAATATAATATCTTAATAGTACTATCCGTATAAAAACATTTAACAGGCGAGGTCGCGTTTGGTTTCTCAAAATGATGCGAAAACACGCAAAAGTAAAAAGGAATAATTAGAGTAACTTTTTTGTTAATAAAACTTATTACATAAATATGTATTACTTGAAAAGTACTTTTGACTAATTAAATAAATTTCACGATTTAATCACGTTGATATCATTGACTTTCAAAAGAGAAGAGTTCAAGTATCAAAATGTCTCGATAGTTAAGAGTCAGAAATAGTTTGAGATTTAGAGAGTGCGAAAATCATGTCACTTTTTCCTTGGACTTCCGGTGCACTCCCCAATAATCATAGAAAGTGGCTAAACCAGACATCAAAATCCTTACGCTAATTGAAAAAGTTGTCAAAAACACGAGAGTTTTTTTGCAATGTGAATGAGGTTACTCGTTTGCACGCTTCGTTCGCAGATTCTTTATCGGTACAAAAAATACAAAAACCGGTCTGGTAGCGTGTCAGCAATTAGTAGATATGTCAGTTAAGTTGATTGAAAGTGAATTTGGTTATTTTACGTGATAAGTTTTCAACACTATTAATGTTTTAAAGTCTGCGCAGTATTGTTACATATGTATAACTTAGGTGATACCAACAATACAAACATCTATTAATATTATGGTCACATTTTTGAATTTTTCTTATACATTTTCAATCAATAGGCGTTCGGCCTCATAAGTTGGTAATCCTCTGCTAATGCTACTTGTTAGTTAATACTAGTAATACATTTTTGTCTAATTTGCTTTATAGTCTTTATAATATAATATTTAATACTACTACTAGTAAGGGTGCATTCAGACCAAAAGAGCATTCGCACTCTATGAAATCAACGAATCACGTTTTGTGTAACGATCGAATTTCGTAGAGTAGGGGGTTAGAATAGCGAATGCTCGTTTGGTCTGAATGCACCTTAAGAATGAACGTGTAGTGCAGATTATATATAGCACAACTTTCACTGCTAATGCTGCTATGCATCATGCATCTAACTATTTTCAAACTATAGGCTGTCATTCGCAGTAATTCCTAAACGCTGTGAATTATTTATTACTCAATTCAATATCCCTAGTCCAGCCAAACGCACGCAACCTCCTTGTCTCATTATTTCACCATAAAGTCCGGAGAAAGTAATGGACAATTGCATTTTAGAGTTGTATGCAATCATGCGACATTGTGTAGATTGCTCAAACCTATTAAGTATTTTGCTTTGTGGCCGAGGAAACGAGCTTTAAATGAAAGCAACGAAAAGTGTGTATAATAATAGCAATCGCAATGGCATGGTGTGAATTCCAGACCCGAAATCTACAAATAAATTATCAATAAAATAGGAATCTTCAAGTCGCTTGTGACTGTTCCATGTTCATGTTTGAACAGTAAAATCACTTACATTTGTAGTTAGATTTGTTATTCATCCATAATTTATAACAATTGCATTCTGACGACACTTTGAGTAATAGATACATTTATTGATTATGTATTTTCAGAATCCTGAAATAAATACCGAAATAAACTAAACAAACAATAATATTTTCTTATGAAATATTAATGTTTGTTGATTATGACATTAATGACAAATGGCAACGTCATTTGTTGTTAAAGCCGTATCTCACCTTTCACGACATTTCATTGCGATAAATCCGATGCACATTTTTATTTTATTTATTATATTTCATTATTTCACAAACTATTCAATAAATTTATGATAATAATATCAACAATTTACGTTTGTTGTAAATTGTTGTATTCAGTTTAATACGGGCTTTTTATTGTACATGTCTGGTTTCACACATTTTTATTTATCAAATTCAAATATTCAAAATTTATGAAAGCATTTTCGACATATTTTGTCATGAAATTTCGGTTTATAAGGCTGGTGCTTCCCATAGAAAGGGTTCTTGCGTTTTAAGTTTTACTGTTAAAGGTCTTTTGGCTTTTGGGTTCTTGCGTTTTGACCGCGAAAGGGTAAAGACCCTGTCTTTTCAGCGATTGAATTTCTGGAGGGCGAAGCTCTGCCCAAATTATGTTCTGTCAAGTATTATTTGTGTAACTATATTTTATTTTCACTGGAAATTATGGTAAGCTAATCTGATTCCTTGTAAATACTAGTCATATATATATGTATATATCATTCACAATACACGGGGTTGCGGGTTATTATAATTCTCATTCTAAAGTAACGTTAAAATCTACATTCTCTAACAAAGCCTAATAATATAATTCAATTCTGGGCTGTTGTTAGTTAACTTGTTTTGGTTTTCTAGGTTCTCTAATTCTCTAGTGTGGGGGGCGTCAAGCGATGCACTGTCTACTATTAAAGGTGTTCACTATAATATAAAAGTAACATGATTCTGTCAAGTTGAGTCCAGTAGCTACAGACTGATCCAAAGAGTTTTGGTCAGACTGTTTAAGGTCCAATTGCGAGGCGAAGCAGTGCATTGGGTCCTATAGAGCAGAAGGAACGCTCATCTTGGTTGATCATTCAGAGAACGAATGTATCGATCAACATTATTATTAACAAAAGTGCTTGCTTTTCACTCTTTAACCCTGGAGAATTTGAGTATTAGCTGTAGCTAGGCTTAGTTTGGGGTTATACTGCAATATGATACGCATATGAATACTTGGTGCTTCTTTTCATCTTTTCCCTTTGTTTGCATTGCAGTTAGGTTCCGAAGCACTGTAAAATTTAGCTAGGAGTAGTGAGGAAGCCCAACTGACAGAGTTAACTCTACACTGGTTGGTTTAGCGTTGCCTCTTTACCCCACCCAAAATTGCTGGAACTGTTAATTTAGCTAGCAGATGTGTTAGGGTTAAAAACAATAAATTTGTTAGAGGTTCCAGTCAATTGACAGAGGTCACTTAGATGGTCGGGGATATTCCTCTCTGAGGAATTTTATTTTTAATGTTTCATTCTTCACATTATATATTTTATAATCTACATTACTCATTGTTCTACTAATCAATAAACTTCAATTTCAGTGCTTAATACTGTCAAAACTATCTATCTTAATATTCCCTCAAAATCAATAACAACAATGTCACGCTTTCCTTTCAATAAATAGTCGTTTCTCTTTATTATTACATGTTCAAATATCTATTTGTTTTGTGTCCAAAGGTTTAGCTTGTTTCACATTAAAGAATCTCTGTTACTATACGGTTCACAACATAGGCGTCCTACCCTAGACTAGACGATCACTGGCCAAATTTTCTCTAAGTTATCAATATTATGTTTTACTGTATAATTCTTGGTAAATAAAAAAAAAGTATATTTAAAATTTAGTTTCATTTCGTAATTAGAGGGGGGGGGGGGTTGTTTACACGCTCCTTATGTTTAGTCACTACGCGCGAAATTTTTGGAGAGCCTAGGTCTCCTTTATCAAGAACAGTAGTCGTACCATGAGCTGCTGCCGCATTATTGACGCAGAATTACTTTCTATCCATCCCACTCGTACTCGCGTATTGGTGTGAGTAAGCCAGAATTTTAAGCGATATTCTCAGAAAAGGTGATTAGTGATTACCTATATCAGGAATTCGATTCGTACTATGATTTAGCCTAAATGTTGACAAGCCAAGTGTAAGTGCCAATTCAATTTGGCTAACATTGCCAAGATTGTTTACGCGCAAATCTCGCAGTATTATAATTTACTGCGCACACGTTGAACTAGTCTTCCGGTCCATAAGCATGAGCACATGTTTATTGGATATTGCTGCTGTAATCTAATATGATCAGCGTAGTTGCTGTTCCAACTAGCTATACCTATGATACTGCGGTGACACGTCCACCATTCTTCATCATCCGTCCATATTTTTTTAAGTGTTATAGTAATGCGACGTTCAGTTGGCATGTAAGCCAAAATATTAGCAGTCTATCTCGCAAAAAGGGCTATGGTGATGGAGGATGGATGGGTCACAGAGCTATAGAAAAGAGGTCCGGACACCTGCAATAACAATTCTTTCACTTTGCCATCGAGGCAATCGGTGACTTGCGGCCGACTAGATGGGCCCCTGTAAATTCCGTAACAAGAGACAGTCAGGGGCAACATTAGATAGGCATTTATTATGCTTTAAGATATTCAAGGCAAGTATCAAGATTATTTGACCCTTCTAACTTTGAATGTGCCAAACTCGATGTTTCGAATTTTAACGACAAATCAAATGCCAATTTCATGCGGATAAAGAAAAACGTTCAACCTTGTCCTCGCAACGTGTCTACATACATCCCTTTATCTTGTATGTGTGTATGTATGAGTCACTACTCGACGGGTCGTCATGTGCGAGGAAATGATTAATAAAATCCCTGGCATGTCATTTACGCATTGATGCAATAGTTCCATGACCCGGTCTCTTGGTTTACTTCAAGTGAGTTGGGACAACAGGTGAATGAGAATTTTCCGAAAAGATCTTCTTTTTGACCAAGTCGTGATATCCGTTTTCACCGAAGTTTTGTTTAAGTAAATAAATAAGCAATGTTCATCACAAGAGCGGGAATCTATAATATTTATGTATTACTATCGGAGATCGGACAAAATGTGCGTCATTGTTCCCAATAATATGGACATGACTAGTCAACTTAAGGCTGCGTTTCCACCAGAGATGTGCGAGAATGTGGTTCCATAGAAATGACACCTCGCTCGAGTCATTAATAGGTGTCATTTGTGGAAACGCAGCCTCAAGTTTCGAAATCAAATCCAACAAATTATTCGTTTTACTCGTAATTATTAATTTAATCAACTTTGGAGTCATGTGCTTATTATTGCGAATAATGACGCACATTATTCCGATCTGTGATAGTAATACATAAATATTATCGATTCCCGCTCTGGTAATGCACATTGTTTATTTATTTGGTTAACCAAAGACAATCGCGTCTATTTCAGTTTGTAAAAATATTGTCGTTGTATTTTTAGATGTTGATTGTATCGTTGCGTCAGTAGAAAACAAAAAAAAGTATAAATAAATTTGGCTTTCTATAGCATTTGACGTCTTTGACACATAGTTTGAGGCACGTTCGTAGATAATTTTTACGTTAATACTAATAATTATCAATAATTTTTACGTTAATACTAATAATTATCAATAATTTTAACTAAAAATGTGTATGAACTTGAAAATAAATAATAATCGATAGGTCGATAAAAATATTAGCTTTTAGTAAAAACGTTCCACCTTGTAGCCTAAAATAAGGGCGCTTAGCTTAGACATTTGAATCGCATAAAGATACAAGCCAATTTCATCCTTTTGGTACCTAATCGACAAAGTAACATTTTTTTATTTAAACTCTTAAAAATATTCTGCCAAATTATTACGTTTCTCGCCAACGCCACTATTCAGACATGCGAAAGGAAATAACCAATAAAATTGATGTTGCAACGCAATCTATATAATTGCCGTCTCATCCACGGCTGATCCTTTGATACTGTAATCATAGTCACTATAATACGATTTTATTGGACCAATTTGCTGTCTGTCGTAAGCGGCTGCTCAAGACTTGTTCGTCCTTCTAACAGTTTATCAAATCGTTATTTACGCATTATTGCGTTGGCAGTGTGGTGGCGGTAGTAAGAAATGTAAGAATACATTGTCACCGCCCCAACTCTTCCCGCGGGTGTTGTAGGAGTCGACTAAGGGCAATCCCTTAGTCGAAAGAATGGTTACTGAAACGATACGAATTCGAGATCAATTTAATTATGTGTCTTCGTATTTATTATTATAATCAGTCTGTCAATTCATTATTGCAAACTAGTATTTTCTATCTGTCTGCAAATCTAAGCTGAATCGATTCATATTTATTGATTTCGGGTGTTATTTTTAATTCTGCCCAGTGCACTCAAATATGTACATATATATGTATGCCAAGCTTTTAAATTTAGCCGTTGCATTGCATTATAGGAATCATTTAACGTCCACCAGTCTATGATAATAATAGAATTATTTAATCTACTGACGTCACGAGCCACTTGAAAAACATAAACCCTAATTTTAGACTATAGTTCAACCGTGGAACCGGCTCGACCGTTAACTGCGATTTTTGTGCGCAGACGCATAATCAATCAGATAACTTAAATAATAGATTACTACATTTGGGATAATTGGGGTATTATGATTTCTACTGCTATCAGTCTGGCTTTTAAGCCATGATATTATGATATTTTATGACTGTTGTAGTGTAGCTTGTATATTTTCTCTGAACAGCTTACCTATACTCGTCCATATTAATTTTGTTGTAAATAAAGAAGGTATGCTTTCTTTCTTTGTATTTAATGTACACTAATATAACTCCAACCGGATCAATGATACGACATACATATTTTATACTTGAATGAGGTCGATACTATAACCAGAATCTATTTCACATTATTCGGTACGAATGAGGTGGGGACACTGGGGACAGATGGGATTCTGACCACATTATTTGGGATTATTTAGCCAAAATACATTACGACACGAGTGTAAAAAAAAGAAGTTGGAAACGAGTGGCTACAAATTGAAACATGACCGAAAGGAGTGTTTTTAATCAACATCAGTTACGAATTTCCGTTTCGTCCGTGTATCGTACGACATTTTTTAATACAGATGGCACTCCGAAGTTTGATTGTAAAATCTGTGCCTTTTGTAAATAAATGCTTTCTACAGTATCACCAGATGTCACAGCGATTTACAGTAGGTACCCAGATAAAGAAATTTATTGTAGTTGGATAAAATTGTCATTATGCTTTCGTTTCGAGTCATGAGAAAAAAAGAGGACAGAGCTAACATTTGTCGAACAAATTTAGTGGGTATTGAAAACCCAGCCTTGTGACTGATAAAAACATATACATATCTACAGTACGTATATACTCTCTGTCCGTTCACACATATTTACACACGTCTAATTGCACTGGAGAGGCTAACGGTGGGTCTAGTGCTAACTCATTGCACTTCCTTTACCTTTGTCGGCAATTTGCCGCTTTGCGTTATAGCGCGAAATTGCGAATACAAAGGTGTAATATTTTGAGCTGGTATGTTACTGTGTTCAGGAGAGTATGAGAAAAAAAATGCATACGAGAATCCATCATTTAATTATTTTGTTGTTATTAGTTCACAGAGCAACCGCTACCAACCACTTTATTCACCCAAAAACGTAATAAAAAAATAACTATGGTCATTCATAACCTTTATTATTTACATAACTTGAATATAAAGCGCGTGAATGGGGAACTATTTTGCCTATTGTTAGGAATGTAAACTCCAATTACTGATAAATGTAGGTCTCCTACCTTATTTTACCGCAAGTATCAATAATGCAAGTCTCCTATTGACAGCCATGTCGTATTGTCCTCCTAATTTCATGCATCCATTTCTTAAGATATATTAATATTACGCACTAAAATTTTATCGCAAGTATCAAAACTGTTATTCCCCTATCAGTCTCCGTTGAATTTCCTGGTAATTTTATCAGTTATTTTCCAAAGCTATTTTAGAAGATTGACAAATTGCGTTCGCATGCGTGTCGGGCTACGTAACGTTGACTCGTTCACTTATCGCTGTGGGCTCGCCTGCTGCGTAGCTCCGATTATCTGGCTTGCATTCAATTTGATACATCATTTTTGCCGCGACAGAGGCACACCTCTTTTTTTGGATACTATGCCTACCCAAGATGCGAATCTGTAATCGTACGATAAGCTATAAGTAATGAATGTATGAGAATTACAGATTGGAACGAAAAGTATTTCTGTACAATATTATGGTCACGCGAATGGCATCTTGGCTAAGCCTGCAGGGATAAATGTGAGCCTTAAGTAAACGTATCTATTTGTTGTGAGAGGATTGTAGGTTAATACCTACTAACCCCCTTATTCATAAATGTATATTTAACAAGCCGCTAATAATTGTTTGTCCCTTTCAGTCTTAACAATGTGTCCATAAGAGCAAAAGGGAGAAACAATTATTAGCGGCTTGTTAAGTTAACAAACGTTTATGAATAGAGGGGGTAAAAGTAAAACTGTGAACGTGGCTTTAGCCGATTCTGAGGTCCTACCGCGAACCACGAACGAAGTGTTGCCTCTCTATCGCAATTGTGAATTCGTACGTAAGTGTGATAGAGAGGCAATACTTCGTTCGTTGTTCGCGGTAGGGCCACGTCGATTGATTTGGGGAGACCCTTACCATTTTTCACACCAGGGGCCACTCAGTAATCTCTTGCCTTTGTCTTAATAACTCTAGTGTTCTCCAGTTTCAGATATATTTTTAGTTTCTTAGTTACGCCATTGTTGATTCACGACTTGCCAAGATTTTTTGCGAATTTTTGGATTCACTACAAAACTTACAGACGTCTGTTTTTGTAACCTTGACGGTAAAAATATGTCTTGTATACTTTTTACATGCGCAATACTATTACTATTTTTAGAAACCCTAAATTAAAAACGATGTTTTTGTGCTTATAAAGTCGTCCTGATCATTTCCAACATTAGCACCACATGAGTGATTATTACTTATTACAGAAAGTAATAAGTTACTAAGGTATACTCATTAGAATAGGGCTACCTCGTTATCACGCAAAAAAGGCACAATGGTTGTCGAGTTGCGGAAAAAGCCCAGTATAACTAACTAACTAACTAAGGTATACTCGTCTTCATTTGGCGAGTACAGGTGCCTAGTGCCTACTTTCTTGACGTATTTGAATTCACAAAAACGTTCAAAATTAAGTATCCTGAAACTAACTAATTGAAATTTGGGGCAGACATATGTAAAAATACATGAAGATAATCCAATAACATATTTTTAAAGTCCATCTGTCTGTACGTACATCAAACAATAATCTGTCTAAAATCCTTAAACTCTTCTTACCCTTGATATTTACATACTGCACCGACTCGTCCTTGTGTCACATATTAAAATTAGTTTTCAGCACAGACATATATTTGAAAAGATCGTGCAACGCAAACTTGTACTCGTACATCGCAAGCCAGTGTTCGTAATTTGTAGAGGACATGACGTCATAGACATTGAATAACTAAATCCATGGTTTTGGTTTCACTGACCAATCGCCGCTGGAGGCGACCGGTGAGCAACGCATATCAACAACTGACGATGTTCGAAAGCTTTGTTCGAAATGTTTGAGGGTGGATTTTTTGAGGCGGCACCGATGGTGGATATGTCAGAGAAATCGCCTTAAAACGCTTTTCAACAAAACATTCCAACGTCGTCGGCCGCGGACAGGCGTCGGGTCGGTTACCACTGCTGTCACCAGCTGCTGGCTGCGGATGGTCAGAGAAACCAGCCTATATGCTCCTATTTATTGGTCATCGTAGCTCGCTACCAATATCTACATACACCTGCTGCATACGCGCCGGCAAAATGTACCTAAAATACGCACAGTGACTTCATCTACTTAGAGTGACAGAGGTAAATCAATCAATATTTTTTTATTTTAGATACTTAACTGGTAATCGGAAATTTGGGTTAAAAGTGTTAAAACCTTTTCAAAACTTGTCAAGTGGGCATAAAAGAACATAGGCATCCATAAAATCTCACATACCCAAACATCGTAAGATTCCGAGATATGCAATAAAATTGTACATGTGGATATTGTGGATACAGATTTTTCAATAACATTCGTATTTTTCTTGGCTAAAG